>MCFE01000233.1:0-121075 GCA_002104905.1 Basidiobolus meristosporus CBS 931.73 | reverse complement strand
CCTAACCCTAACCCTAACCCTAACCCTAACCCTAACCCTAACCCTAACCCTAACCCTAACCCTAACCCTAACCCTAACCCTAACCCTAACCCTAACCCTAACCCTAACCCTAACCCTAACCCTAACCCTAACCCTAACCCTAACCCTAACCCTAACCCTAACCCTAACCCTAACCCTAACCCTAACCCTAACCCTAACCCTAACCCTAACCCTAACCCTAACCCTAACACTGGCAATTTTCTTGGCCACATCAGAATTCATTAACAGCTCATCAATCCCTTGTATGGTAGTGGGAGATAAAAATATTCCCCACCCTGAAAATATCACCACTATTTCATCCAGACTTAGAACCCGAGAGGAGCACTTTACAAAGTTCCTACGACAAAACCATCTGGTCACTGTAAACACTCAGCAAGCTCAACGTTGTGTTGACTGGGTAACAGCCACTCCAGCTGCCTTACAGTACATCCACCAGGTTACAAGCATTCCAGAGGATATCAGCTGTGGTTCACTAGAGAAATCTGATCACAAGCCAATACATATTATCATTTCTGCCAGAAAAACCCTACCAATTGGCACCCTTCTTCAGCCATTTACAATCCTGCCAGCCAAAGCTTCAGTATCACAGGCACAGGACTTTGCCAACTACCTATCCTTGCTTACAGAATATGCATTTCCCAGCTTACCTGCATGGATTTGTGATGATGTAAATGCATTATGGCTATTTTACCAGCATTTCATCATAATCACTGGCTGTCTGGCCCTGCCCACCAAGTCCTACCAAAAGCCATCTGCAAACCAACTTAAATGGAAATCCATCATTTCTGCCTTAAATTCCAGCTACCTATGTTTCCCTAACCCAAAAACACAGAACCTCCTGGAAAGCGCAATCTCCTACTCAAAGTCACTACAGATCACTGAGCATACTAGATTATGGGCTCATATCATGGATACCTTGCCCTTAGTAAATATGAATGCCACCACAATGTCCATATCAGGAGTATACAAAGCCATGAGACCCCAAGCAAGAAGTATACCATCACCAGACAAACTGGCCCCTATATTCTTTGATTCAACCGTGCATCCCACTCCTCCTTTCTACCATACTGGTGACATATCTGGCAGTACAACATCTCCAATTGTGGTTTCAGCAAAGCTTCTGGAGAAAATTTTAAAGAAGCTTCCTGCAAATACTGCACCTGGACATGACTTGATTACCTACAATCTACTCCGGGTGTGCTACTCCAAAATGAGTCACTTACTTCTCCCATTCTACTCTATCTGTGCCCAACAATTGACTACCCCAAAGGCCTGGTCACAGGCAAATGTAATACCCTTATACAAAGGGAAGGGGAAACACTCACTCCCAGGTTCTTACCGGCCAGTTTCACTCCTACCAACCTGCCGGAAAATCTTTGAGCTTATAATAGCAAGATCCTTGCAATCTCAACTATATCCATTCCATCCTTCTCAGTTTGGCTTCTTGCCCAAACTCTCCTTGGATATGGCTGTAGTGCTAAGCCATGATCATTCACTTCAATTCTCATTGCCAACCATTCTGTTTGACATTACTAAAGCCTTTGACTCTGTGGACAGAGCTCTGCTTTGGAGAAAGCTATTAGCAGTTACCACACTACCAATGACCCTTCTTGTACGTTCTCTATTTTGTGAGAACTCAGCCAAAATTTTGCATCCAAGTTGTACATCAGAGACTTATGAGGTTCCAAATGGAGTAGTCCAAGGATCTGTACTAGGTCCCTTATTATTTGTGATATTCCTACATGACTTTCCTTTATTTCCAAAAGGCCCCTCACCAGACTCTCCCTATCCACTACTAACTCTCTATGCAGATGATATCAAGATTGCTACTCCTAATCACATAGCAGACACTGCCATCATTGAGAAGTACTTGGCTGCCAACAACCTCTCACTCTCAATTTCCAAGACAGTCCCAATTGGATGCACTACAACTATACAGAACACTAGCATTCTGCCACAACAAACTGCAATATATCTAGGTCTGCCGTTTTGTCAACATGGGATTGACACAAAGCTCCACCTGAATAATAGGATCTGTCTTGCCCAACAGGCTCTCAAAAAGCTTCTGGTAGTAGTCACTCCAGACACTCCAATTCAAAAGATCCCTATACTTCTGAAGCAGTATGTACTGCCGGTACTTGAATTTGGTCTCCACATTATACCCCTTACCTCCAGAGAACTTCACCACCTGGATAAATTTCTCCATCAGTGTATCAGATCCTTGGTACCTTATCTTCCAGTATCTCCCTATATCCATGCAACTAATGGAGCCTTTGGGTTCTACCCATACCAAATCCAAATGATCTATCTCCGGGCTTCCTTCCTAGTCAAACTTCAGAAATCACATAACCCCTCCATCAAACAATGGCTTCAATCTAACTCCTCCCTGAAATCTTCTTGCTGGCACACCCTGGTTGGCTCTGCTGTAGTAACAGAGCTTGCTTCAAAACTTCAAAAAGCTGAGAAACCAAGACTACTGGCTCAGGACCAACTAAGATCTATGTGGCAGAGCTACTTACAAGTCCACACACCTTTCCTACTACACCTAATCCCAGGCTGGGTTCCAGTCTTGGATTATATTGATCAGAAACATCTACAATTTGTACTTCCCCAAAACCCCTGAATTTTATATTTACCCCTGATGAGCTTTACTTTATTGAAACAAACATTAGAGATGAAACAAAACATAGATTAGATTACTTATTAGAGAGGTTCTAGACCTCTTAATTGGCTTCTTTATTTGTACTTAGATTAGTTCTTAACTCAAATAAAGATTTCACCAACTTGGTGACTTTCCCTCCCCTAACCCTAACCTAACCCCAACATGGGATTGACACAAAGCTCCACCTGAATAATAGGATCCATCTTGCCCAACAGGCTCTCAAAAAGCTTCTGGTAGTAGTCACTCCAGACACTCCAATTCAAAAGATCCCTATACTTCTGAAGCAGTATGTACTGCCGGTACTTGAATTTGGTCTCCACATTATACCCCTTACCTCCAGAGAACTTCACCGCCTGGATAAATTTCTCCATCAGTGTATCAGATCCTTGGTACCTTATCTTCCAGTATCTCCCTATATCCATGCAACTAATGGAGCCTTTGGGTTCTACCCATACCAAATCCAAATGATCTATCTCCGGGCTTCCTTCCTAGTCAAACTTCAGAAATCACATAACCCCTCCATCAAACAATGGCTTCAATCTAACTCCTCCCTGAAATCTTCTTGCTGGCACACCCTGGTTGGCTCTGCTGTAGTAACAGAACTTGCTTCAAAACTTCAAAAAGCTGAGAAACCAAGACTACTGGCTCAGGACCATCTAAGATCTATGTGGCAGAGCTACTTACAAGTCCACACACCTTTCCTACTACACCTAATCCCAGGCTGGATTCCAGTCTTGGATTATATTGATCAGAAACATCTACAATTTGTACTTCCCCCAAAACCCCTGAATTTTATATTTACCCCTGATGAGCTTTACTTTATTGAAACACACATTAAAGATGAAACAAAACATAGATTAGATTACTTATTAGAGAGGTTCTAGACCTCTTAATTGGCTTCTTTATTTGTACTTAGATTAGTTCTTAACTCAAATAAAGATTTCACCAACTTGGTGACTTTCCCTCCCCTAATAAGCCTGGTCCCTTTCTATGCAACCAGTTGTGAAGAAGAAGCTGCCAAAACTTACTGTGCTCACCCACAAAGCTACCGAGAATCAGAAGAAAGACTTTGGGAACTACTTGAAGCTTGCCAGCTTTCTACTTTCTCTGCCAGATGATCTCAACTATGCCTGGCTCTTTGTGAAGCATCTGATTCTGGTCTCAGCCTCCCTCTCACTGCCATGCAAGACTACTGCTGTTACCTCAAGAAAATGGGAATCCATTGTTTCAGCCCTGCAACAAAGCTACCTGAGTTTCCCTAACCCAAAAACAGAGAAACTCCTCCTGACAGCAATACACCACTCCAAGGCAATTCACCACACTCTGCATACTCAGCTCTGGGATCATATTATGAGTTCCTTGCCTCTGCAATCTTCCAACTCTATAACAAGAACAGTATCAAGACTCTACAGGGCAATGAGGCCCTCTTCCAGGAAGTTACCTTCAACAGAACAGCTGGCTAACATTTTCTTCTCTACAAAGCAGTACTCAACTCCTGGCTTTCATCCTGACTTCAAGACTCTGCCCATCCCACTTGCACTTGATCAAAGGAGAATCCATAATGTGCTCAAGAGGCTTCCCAACTATACTGCTCCAGGTGTGGACACAATCTCCTATGAGCTTCTGAAGACTAGTACCAAGGCCATGTCTGCACTTCTGCTTCCACTGTTTCAGCAATGCTCAGCCCAGCTTTCTACTCCTGAGGAATGGTCCTTTGCAAATGTTCTGCCACTGTACAAGGGTAAAGGAAAGCACCTGGATCCTAGCTCCTACAGGCCAATATCTCTGCTGCCCACCTGCAGAAAGGTGTTTGAGCTTCTGCTTGCTCAGGAGCTCTACTCTGACTCCCTCAAGTTTCATCCTGCACAGTTTGGCTTTGTTCCTGGCCTCTCCTTGGAATATGCAGTCATACTTAGCCAAGATCACTCTCTCCAGTGCAAGTATCCCTCTGTTCTGTTTGATATTACTAAGGCCTTTGATTCAGTTGACAGAAATCTGCTTTGGTCCAAGTTGCAATGCTTCTCCAGTACCTCTCTCACCCTCCTTGTCAGGTCTCTGTTTCTGGATCCACAAGCAAGAATTCTGCACCCAAGCGAGCAATCAGCTGTGTTCTCAGTTCCTAATGGAGTGGTTCAAGGCTCTGTGCTTGGTCCTATACTGTTTGCCATCTTCCTGAATGATTTCCCAAGACTCTCAGCTGACTGCCTGGTTACTCTCTTTGCTGATGACATCAGAATATCCTCCTCCAATGTGCAACAAGACTCCCAGACCATCCACCAGTATCTGCAGAAGAATAATCTCCAGCTTTCCATTGCAAAGACAGTACCTTTGGGCTCTCCCATCAACTTGGAGAACTCCACTCTACCTGCTCAGGTTTCTGCTACATATCTTGGCTTTCCTTTCCTTCCTACTGGACTAGACTCTGGAGCACACCTGAAGAAGAGAATTATCCTGGCAAGACAGGCACGCCACAAGCTACTGGCTGTTACTCCTCCTACAACTTCAGCTCCAAGCTGCCTCCTTCTACTCAAGCAGTTTGTCTTCCCTGTCCTGGAATTTGGCTTACCACTTCTCTCTCTTACTTCCAGAGACTGCACTAAGCTTGACAAGTTTGCAGTATGGTGCATTACCTCCTTGGTGCCTCATTTGCCTGAATGCCCCTACAGACATGCTATTCTTGGTGCTTTTGGGTTTATGCCCTATAAGATCAGACTTCTCTACCTTAGAACCAGATTATAACTCAGACTTCACAACTGCAGCAACCCACTGATTAAGGCCTGGAAGAGAACACACCGCACAACACCTGGCTCCTGCTGGAGAACTATACTTGGAGATCCTGAAGTCAAGAAGTTTGCTGAATTTATTCTGCAGTCAGAAAAACCCAAGCTGGCCTACCTGAAGTACTTGACAGACCTTTGGCAGCAATATCTGCAGCAGCACACTCCCTTTATGATGAATATCAATCCTTATCACATTCCCCTCATTAATGTTGTTCACAAGTCATTCTTACCTCTCTTGCTACCCCCCTTCCCACTGAACAGTGTCTTGAGCACTGAAGAACTATCATCACTTCTTATTAACTTACCTACAAATTCCCCTCAGCTACACACTCTTGTATCAAAGCTACAACAGTAGCGCTGGCTTCTTTGTTTCAACTGAAATAAAGATTTCACCTGTTGGTGACTGTCTCCCCCTAACCCTTTTCAGGACAGGCAGGTGATCTATGTCCCCTATTTCCACATTTAAAGCACTTGTCATCAGCATATGGATTATCAGTTTTGGTGTTTTGCTGCTTTTCTGCGGTGTTTCCTGACTTGTTTGACTGCTTGGTGATGCCTTTGCATTCACTGGTAGAATGATAGCATTTTCCATGAAGCTCACAGTGCTTAGTAGCAGTTGACTGCTTCTTGGTCACATGACTGGTCTCTTTTCCGGCTGTTGTGGGATATTGGGTTGAGCTGCCTGAAGTCTGGCTAACAGCTGCAGTCAAGGTGATTGCCAGTGTACATATCTCTGAGATCTGGTCATAGGTACGTGCAGGGTTGCATGCTTTGACAATAGCAATATTGCTCTGTAGCTGGTGTGAAAAGTTTGAAAGAAAATGAGCAGTAAGCAATGGATTATCATCACTAACTCCAGCTAATCTCATTTGTCTTTGGAATCTATCACAGAAGTGTTGCACAGATTCACCTTTTTGCATTTTAGTTTTCCATAAGTCGCAGTTCAGATGTGCTTTCTTGAGAGGATCTTCAAAATGGCTGCAAAAGAGGTTTTGGGCAATTTTCCACGTACTATTGGAAGGAATGTTCACTTCAACCCAGTCAGCATCTTGCATTGTGAGACAGAGAGGCAGAAGTCTAGCCCAGTTGGTGTCAGGGTCTAGCTGGTGTGCAGCTAAGACGTGACTAAACTTGTAAAGAAACTCAGTTGGATTCTTGATGGCATTGGTGCCTTCAGCATAAACAGGCAAGGATCTTGGGACAACCACCAGGGCAGGTCTAGAAGGAGATGTAGATCTGGAGGATTCAAAGGCATGACTTCTTGGTGGCTGATGCAGAGCAAGGCTTGGTGGATTTTCAATGCTGTCAATTACTATGGCAATATTCTCCAGTGCTTCCTTAATTATTCCAATTTCATCTTGGTAACCGGATATAACTTCAAGGAGTTCATCTCTACGGTGATTATCAGATCTTGTTTTGGCAAGCTTTGAGTGCTCAATCATCATGGTATTTCTTTCAAGCATGATGTTTTCAAGCTGTTCAGTAAGTTCTTCCTGATTTCTTCTGGCTTCTTCCAACATGGAAAGGTTTGGATTGCTTGCTGCTGAGGACATCTTCTAATCGGCTGAATGTAATGGAATTCAACAAAAAAAATGTTGTATCCAAGAGAAAGTGTGATAAAACTCTTGAATGGTTTAACTGAACCAAAGGGACAATTAAGTGCAGAATCTTAGAATTGTCAGAGAGTGGCGGAAATATTAGCAGAAAGATTCTGATCTAATATTGGTCTTGGATATAGCTGGGTTGGCTATAAAGGCAATGATATTTGTTTGCTAGGCAGGCTAGGCTTGGTGTTCTTTGGAGTGCTAGATATACTAGGCTTGGATAGAAACTAGAACGGAATTGTTGGATTCTTATTTTTGCTGAGACAGAATCTTAATTTCGTTGAGACACACACTAAACCAAAAGGTTCAGTACACTTTATTTATACTTTTCTGATCAAGTTGAATTAGTAAGCGCCAAGGGACTGGATTGATTGAAATCAATTTGGGTGTTCATAGGTGCATAAGATAAATGAAAATTACATCATCAATCAACTGATGTCTTGGCAACTGCACAGTGGTTGGATAGATCTCAGATGACTAATCACCTGGGAAGGCTTGGCAGATAGGTTGATAACGTGATGACCATTTGAAAATAGATCAGGTGTGATAGCTAAAAATAGATTCTGAGGTGGGATCAAATAAACTGTAACTGGGATTTGTTATGTTTGGGTTAGGGAAAATCAGTTAGGGTACTAGATTTTCAAACGGAGTAAAATTGGCAAAGTTTTAAATGTTGATGCACAACACAAAGTCCAAGTTTATCTTGTAGGCTTCCTGCATCTCAGATATTCATATTCAAACTTGGCTTCTTTATTAATTATTTAAATAAAGATTTCACCCTTTGGTGATGATCATCTCCTCTGACCCTTAAAGCCATGGTGGAGAGAGAAACTGGTGAAAAAATCCAGAAAATACTCTCTGACAATGATGGAGAATATACCTCAAAACTCTTCATCCACTTCTGCAAAATTCAGGGGATAAAGCAAGCAACTACTGTACCATACTCCCTGCAGCAAAATGGAGTACCAGAACATGCTAACAGATCAATAATTGATATGGCAAGCTCTATGATCCTTGATCAAAAATTATCTGATGATTTTTGGGTGGATCCAGTTGCCACAGCTGTATATCTTAAAAATAGGGATTATAGCAGAATACTTTGTGATTCTACTCCATTTGAAGCATGGTATGGACTTAGACCAAGTGCAGAACATCTAAGAATATTTGGGTGTACAGCATATGCCAAGAAACTGCCCGGAAATCAGTCAAAATTTGAGCCAAAAAGTGTCAAATGCATATTTTTGAGCTGCTGCAATGAGAGTAAAGCATACAGACTCTACAATACCAAAGCAAAGAAGCTAATCAAGTCCAGGGATGTGTTGTTTGATGATAATTTAAAATTTTCACAAAAAATGACATCAGATGATGACGGAAATCTGTTCTCAAATCCACCAATTGTCAGGATTGAATCAGAACAAAACAATGAGAATTTTTTCACTCCAGAGAACTCTACAACCATGGTTCAGCCATGATCAGTGCCCAGGAATATCCCAGAAGAGATCATTCCAGTATTAAATGCCCGGAGATCCAATTGGACAAGAAATAGCCCAAATTACCATATCAATGAGGGTACAAACTTAGCTTATGCCTATGCAGTCCATATTGATGTACCCCAGACTGTAAAAGAGGCCCTAAATAGCCCTCAGACAAAGTTTTGGAGATTTGCAATGACTGAGGAATATCAGGCCCTGATGGAAAATCAAACTTGGGACTTAGTCAAATTGTCAATCAACCAAAAATCAATTGAATGCAGATGGGTCTTCAAGACGAAATACAAGGCTGATGGTACAATTGAAAGATACAAAGCAAGACTTGTAGCCAAAGGATACTCTCAAACAAAAGGACTTGACTATACTGAGACTTTTGTACTGGTAGCCAAGTTTAATTCCATCAGATTAATATTTGCTATTGCAGCCAAATATAAGTTTTTTATTCATCAAATGGATGTAAAAACTGCATTTTTGAATGGAGAACTTGATGCAGATGTGTATATAGACCAGCCTGATGGGTTTGCTGACCAAGATAACCCCCATTTGGTCTGCAAGCTTAAAAAGTCACTATATGGTCTCAAACAATCACCAAGAGCCTGGAATTGCAAGATAGATTCTTATTTGGAATCTTTGAGTTTCAAAAGGAGTAATGCTGACTATAGTATATACTATAAGCCAGATAGAGCAAATCCAGTACTATTAGCTCTATATGTGGATGATCTTATTATAGCTGCCAATAACCTAGAAACATTGGAAGAGACTAAATCCAGCCTATCTAAGGAGTTCAAGATGTCCAATCTAGGAGAACTTGGTTACTACTTAGGGATTAAGATCTACATAGACAGAAGTACTCAGACTATCACCCTAAGCCAATCCAAGTATATTCAGGATATACCAAAGAAGTACCATATGGAAGACTGTAAACCTGCAGCTACCCCAATGGAGACAAACCTTAACTTGGTCAAAACTCAACCAAATCAAGAGAGCTTGGTGCCATCTGAGAGCCCTGACTTTCCTTATCAATCCATGGTTGGCAGTCTGATTTATATCATGCTTGGAACATGTCCAGATATCTCATATTCAGTGGGAGTTGTCAGCCAACATAATCAGAACTATGGCTCTGATCATATTGCTGCAGTTAAGCAGATTTTTAGATACCTGAAAGGAACTGCTGATATCTGCTTAAGATACACTTATAAGGATTCAGAACAGGATCTTGTGGGATACTCCAATACTGATTGGGGACAAAATTTTGAAGACAGAAGATCCACCACAGGATACACCTTTCTTTACTGTAAAGGAGCAATTTCATGGAATTCAAGGAAGCAACCAACTGTAGCACTTTCCACCACAGAGGCAGAGTATATGGCAGACTATGAAGCTACAAAAGAAGCAATGTGGTTAAGAAAACTTTTACAGATTTAGGCCTATGTCAAAAAATGCCTATTACTTTATTTCAAGATAATCCAGGATGTATACAATTAGGTAGAAATCCAACTTTTCATGTTAGAACCAAGCACATAAATATTAGACATCATTTCATTTGTGAAGCTATAGAGAATAACTGAGTTAGCTTAGCTTACTGTCCTACAAATGAAATGATTGCAGACATATTTACCAAACCATTAGCTAGAGATAAGTTTGAATATCTTAGGTCAAAATTAGGACTAGTCAGTATGAACATTTAGCTGAGTGGGAGTGTTGTAAAAATTGTATTTCCACCTAAATATTCACCTAACTTGGTCACTTAGATCATCACCTTCATATCCTAGAGAATACTGACCAAATTCCTTGTCAGGATTTACTTACAATATTTTCACCAAAATACCAGGTACCCAGAACATGAAAATTCTTAAAGTTGTCCAAACAGCCCCAAACTTTGCACACATGCTTTTGGGACCTTCCTTAACCTATTCTATGTGTTTGTAATGCCAAGATCAGGTAATAGTATAAATACTACTTTTACATTCAATAAATCATTAAGTGAAAACCACATAATCTACTTGCTCTCCCAATCACTTCCAATATCTCCAAGACTCTTACAACACTTCTTCCAGGACAATATCCCAAAGGCCTTTTTCTCATAGCAGCATCTTCATCTTCACTTTCTACACTTGGTAGGTAGATCATTCAACTTTTCAGCAGAAGGAAAAATTCCAGTAACAGCAGTAGTAGACATTGCAGAGAGTGACAGCTCAGGGCTCATAACCTGTTGTAAGAGTATTGGAGATATTCGAAGTGATTGGGAGAACAGGTAGATTATGTGGCTTTCACTTAATGATTTATTGAATGTAAAAGCTGTATTTATACTTTTACATAGTCTTGGCATAACAAACATGTGAATAGGTATAGGAAGGTCCCAAGAACATGTGCGCAAAGTTTAGGGCGGTTTGGACAACTTATCTAATTTCCATGTTCTGGGTACGTGATATTTTGGTGAAAGTGTTCCGAGTAATGCCATCAAGGAGTTTGGTCAGTATTCACTAAGATTTGAAGGTAATGATCTAAGTGACCAAGTTAGGTGAATATTTAGGTGGAATTACAAATTTTTACAACACCAATATCTCCAAAACTCTTGCAAGTTAATTGAGTTAGAAAATTGCAACAACAAATAAGCAGATTTGCAATCCAAATATTTGCTCTGTTAAAGTTCATTTGTGGAGAATAATTCTTGGGTTCAATGAATTTATAATTAAACACACAAATAATTTAATACAAGTCCCAAATACAAATACATCAGTAGGATACAACCTAGAACGTAAATGGTAAATAGTGACGTGACAACCCAGCATATTAATAGAGCATAAACTCTATTGGGAAGCAATACTCCTAACCACTCTATCCTGATTTATGATGCATTTCAACAATCCAGCCTCCATCCATAATACCAATGTATTTGTGAATTCACCATTATTTAGTATTCCAGAGAGCCATGTATTTTCCAGAACTATTGGGCTAAGCAGTCCATTACACTATCCTAGCTAAGCCACAATGCAGTTACATAGCAGGCTGAGAGAACATGCTTGCCTTCAATATGCAAGATGGCAGAGAAGGTATTCATTAGCAATATTTGCTGCAAATTCAAACTGATGGCACCATCATACTTCGTTGCCAAACTGAATAGTTTTAAAAACTGCACCAATAACTGAATTGATTGATGTGGCTTGCACCTCACTGTTCTTGGTGGCCCCGCTGAGGGTACCAGCACCACCATATGTATACACACCTTGGAATGCATCCTTTAACCTGCTGGTGATTAATGGCTTGTAGATGGCGCCTCAGCTGGACTAAGGCAAATGATTAGAACAGCATCATCTTAGCCAAATCCAACAGTTGAGCGGCATTGCAATTTAACAGACATGTCATCAAGCCATCATTGGACTCGGCAGCCGGCTAAATGATGACTTCATGCTTCTACATTACCTTCTGTCCGTGAATTTCTAGGATACTAGCTATTGGATTTGCATCTTAATAGGCCTACTCTTGCTTTTCTACTCAGGCGCAATGACATAAGCAACCAATCCCATTCATATATCGATTGCCTGGACGAATCAATTACTAAGATCATGTATCGTACAGCCATTGTTTGAACAATCCACCATGCGGGGGAGAAAATGGATGCAAGGCAAATGCACAAGCTATCTCTCCACCTTTTCTGCCGACGTGGATGGAATAACTCGGATTACCCACTCACAATCAGCAGCCTATATTTATGTGCTTATTAAAAACAATTTGGTTACATTCATTGCCTCTTTCGTAATGAACCATTGATATTCAAATTGCAAGACAGCATGGTTATTACATAAAATATGCCAATTCATGCATATCTAGCCTTATTTGCCTACCCCTCAGTTGCTAAACTCACTGGCTTGATTACTGTAATAACCTTATTAGCTCCGCAACCTCTGAAACTTGTTTTCTTATTTTCTCGGAATTGTCCTTATACCTCATTACTATCCCAGGGGATTTTAAATTTGCAACAGTACCGACCTTTAGATACCAGCAATTGTCGCAGCCTTGACTACAATTCGAGGATCCCCTTGTCTGTTTGCTCTACCAACCCATTATACCACAGGTTTGTGCTTTGATCCATTCATCCAAACCTTCATATTTTAATGCCTAGTATCCAGGGCCAACCCTTCTGGAAACTAATTCCGAATGAACGGCAAGGAATTCTTCACAACATTGTACGGCTACTTCCCTATAGCCTTTGTGTGCGCATTGTTGGGCTGGACATATTATGTACATCTAGTTCGTGTGTCAAGTATGCGAAATTTGATGAAAATATATAGCTCAATACAGCATAATTGACTCTTCATTTGATAGTTTTCCTAATCAAACAAGGATCGATAGCTCAAGGAGGTTTGTTTTTACAGCTTTTATCTTGCCTTCACCGCCATGACTAAGGAATATAGTGATCTACATCGTTCTTTACCATGTATTCCTATTTCTCTTTGTACTCTCATACGCAAGAGTACTTCTTAAAGATGCCGGTTCGCCAAAAATGGTAATCAGTTAGTCTTTATATATCGAGACCGAGAACACAAATTCATCTTGCATTTAGTCCCTTGAAGATCCAAGTCAAGCCTCAAGAAACCTCTTTGAACGGAGCCAAAATCCTTGGCTCAATGAACCAGATTCGCCAGAACCATCTGAAAAAGATGAACCTCAGGGGTTGAGCACCCTAACTGTGACTCGATCAAATGCAGCGGCTTCTAGCGAACGAACAGAAAAAAGCAATGATCCTGAAGCTGTAAAGTCAACTTTAACTGGAGGTGAGCTGCGGCCTACACCTCCGCTACTTTCGCCTCCACCCAGCGCCCCGGCGAATATGGTACCACTAGGATCCTTCAAAGCCAAATATTGCAATAGCTGCAACGTCATGAAGCCAGAAAGATGCCACCATTGCTCTGCCTGTGATAGATGTATACTAAAGATGGACCAGTCAGTATCATTTCTATTCACTCGTCTACAGCAGCTTAGCTTACGATTTTCTTTTATATACAACATAGCCATTGCCCATGGTAATAGAATCGTTTAGATATGGTGACATGGTGACTTTTACTGACTTTTCACGCAGGATCAATCGTTGCGTAGGCTGGAGAAATTACAAACTTTTCTATTTGTTTATTCTTTATGCCACGTTGTTCTGTTTTTTCATTATCGCATCAGTTATTCCGCCACTAGTCTCCAGAGCCAAAGTAATTACTCCACCTTGATTTCTCTTCCTACTTTTGCTTACCATGGACTCCCTACAGAGCGGCAATTCTATTGACATTCAATGGGCAATTCTTATTGCAATTGCTGTGATCTTTGGCCCATGTTTACTGGTGTTGACTGGATATCATACGAAGCTGATATTCAGGAACGAAACCACTATTGAGAACTTACAGAGCAACAAATCCACCGAGAGAAGGCAAAATATATATGATCTTGGCTGGACGAATAATTGGAAGGTTGTCATGGGTGAAGATTGGTGGCTCTGGTTCGGTAAGCTTGCTTCCTATTTACGGAAAACTAGTCATGCCCTAACCCTATACTTGCTCCATTGCGTCCCTACACAGTTCCGATTGTTAATAGGTATTTACCAGGTGTTGATTTCTGATAGAAACTTGGTGTATTGAACTAATCTTTCAAAACTTTAGTATTGGAAATGGTCATAACTTCCGTACAACTGAAAATACCAACCAGTCAGCTGAAACCACCGATAGGTGTCGACTGAATAATGGCAACAATGCCGTCGACTCTAGTCACGACGTGGAGCTCCCACCGATTCCTCGGTTTGAACCGCTGGAACCTGCATCACCTTGAACACATAGTGTACAAGGCCTCATATTTGCTTATAAAACACCATTTCTTCCCTTTGAAACAACGTTTTGTCATCAAGGCTAATGGGAGATGACTATTGTTATCGCTCTTATCTTCCTCTGGTTCTGACACTGCACATATACATCTTTCCTAGATGAATTGACAAGCCATGAGCCCCTACTACCAGTAATCTCATTCGCCTATGGGAACAAAATCCATTGATTACCGGTACTCCATGAAGAACGCTGCTCTATTTTAAAGTTCCCCAGAGATAGCGCCACACTTCCCAATTGTCATTTACACAGACCCCTCCCTCATGCTGATTCTGCTAAATAGCTATTTTCTACCAACGCTGTACAATAAACTCAATAGATTTTAATCGCAGACTTGGTATTTATTGGCCATTTAATGGTGCTTAAGCTCATTAATTCTCTATTCTGTACTGCCTGAGACAAATTTCGAGTAACATTGGACTTTGTCAATATACTCCACTATATCATCTTTTGGACAATATGCTTAAAATACAATGGCTTTATTGGAACCGAGTGCTAGTAAATGCATCCCTAATATCTTCCGCAAAAATCAACAATTCAAACAAACAATAAATGGTCACGTTGAAGGGCACTTCTTACACAAGTGTACTATCTCTACAAATAGGCGAGCACATAATAGGCGTCCTTGGTAGTTTTTTCCTTACCACCATAACCAAAGCACATTCCACCTTTAAGGTGTGTTCCTACTTTACCGATGTGTTCACCACCGTCGTACCTAGTTTTGGCAATAAAGAGCGGCTTGCCATCATTTTCGTGACCGGCTTCTATGGGCCTCCAGTTATCAGGATTACATGTACCATGACATTCAACCCAGCGTAATTGGCGCGCGTCCCCGCAGAGCACATAGTAATCCTTCAAGCTAATCTCCTTACCGCCGTATCCAATGGCAATTCCCTTGAGGTGAGGAGCTGCTTTGCCGATGTGTAATCCTCCTTGGTAGAATTGCCTTTTCAAATATGCATTAGTACCACAAGGCCTACTGCTATATACTTTCTTGGTAGTTACCTGGCTATGAATAGAGGTTTTCCGTCCGCTTCGACGCCACCTTGGACAGCATTAGGAGGGATAGACCTGATGGGGAAAATTATCAGTAAATTCTGACTTGCACTTAAAACAGGCCAAACATTGCAAATTACCCGCCGGAAGCATATATCCAATCGAATGCTGGCTGGTGAGGGTTACCACCTGGTTTGGGTGGGCAAACAGCAGCACCTGGTGGGGGACCGCTACCTGGCTTCGGTGGACATACAGCGACGCCAGGTGGAGGGCCATAAGAGCCACCTTGACCAGGAGGACCATAAGAACCTTGTCCCTGAGGAGCTCCACCATAAGGGCCGCCTTGACCTTGCTGTGAACCTCCGTAAGGAGCTCCCGGATTTTGTTGGCCTTGGGGTGGTTGACCTTGAAAGTTGAAGCCACCTGGAAAGCCGGATTGGCCACCTTGATTTTGCTGAGGACCACCTTGAGGAGGCGGTGGATAGCCTTGAGAGGGATAACCTTGATTAGGAGGGTAACCAGACATGGTAGAAAGCTTTGAAAGGTGTAAACAATGATGCCGTACCTCTTTATAATCATTCCTTGGGCTTGGCTTGATCGAGATTAAGCGTGGTCTATTTTGGTCCACTAGCATGAAACACTAAAATGACGTCTGCTCAGAATTGCGAATTCGTCACAATTTGATTGAGTGTTTACTTTTTTGAGGGTTGGAATACTTATGGTATTACGTCACACGATACCTGATCATAGTGAGGAAGGGCAGTGTATATTTGTGCTAAATTCTTAAACCAAACCTTGATAACAATTACCATGCAAGGAAATTGGCGGATCCAAAATCCATATTAATCCACCTGGCGGTCCCATGACCAGGCAAATTGAGCAGAAAAGGATTCAGAAACATTGGGAAATTCGAACTCTGGCCCCAATTTCTGCCAATCCATGAACTTCCGCGAGAACCATGGTGAAAACCCAATGCTTGACAATGCAGTTAAACCAAGACAGAATAATGCAATCTTAGCCAGGATAACATCTGGCAGTCATGGTTTGAATTTATCTTCAACAATGATTGATTGACACGTTATGTAATCGCTGTTAATCAGCCAGGGCAATCAGCATAATAGTTCTCACCAATTGGAACGCTGATAACGGGGTGGCGGCGAGACTGATGTAGTATATAGGCTGTAATCTCTGGCTCATTTCTTCTCTGCCAGACGTTGTGAATTGGAATCTTTGCACGAAACGTCATGTCTAGGATGGTGTACTGATTGGCTGGAGCCTCAGACCCGCACATTCATTATAAAAGCAATTCCTCTGAGGCTCTTACAATGTATATCTGACGTTTCCTTGTCTTCTTTGAATATCATTATGGGTGTCACACGTGAAGTTATTAAGCCTGGAGATGGCAAAACATTCCCCAAGAAGGTAGGTGTGCACTATCTTGCTGGTATGGTTGAGAGATATTGCTAATTCCTTCGGGCTATCTAGGGCGATCAAGTTACCATTCATTATGTCGGCACTGTACGTACTTCAACATGTTCATGCCATATTTGACATGCTCTAACATTGCAATGTGTACTCCTCAATTACCAGCTTGAAAACGGCGATAAATTCGACTCCTCTCGTGATCGTGGCAAGCCTTTCAGCTGCAGGATTGGAGTCGGCCAAGTTATTCGTGGTTGGGAAGAAGGTAAATTTCATGGTGCTTAGAATACCGCGCATTCCCCTAATCCCCATGATTGTAGGCGTACCTGAGATGTCTGTTGGCGAAGTCGCCAAATTAACTATCACCGGAGATTATGCATATGGTGACCGTGGTTTCCCTGGTTTGATCCCACCCAATGCTACTTTATTATTCGAAGTTGAGTTACTTGGAGTTAACTAAGCCTTGGACTTCTATAATCAATAATAAATGTAAGCCATTCCTCTAAAGCAATGGCGCTTGGTTGTTTTGTCACCTCAGCCTAGGCATGAATAGACGCCTAATTCCTAATTGGTGTTATTACTCAACTATCAATGCTTCTAAGCTTTAGAATGGCTAGAGGCTTCGGTATTGGTGGGAGGTGTTGCTGAAAGTAGAGTCTAGCGATTTAATGTGACTATAACATGGGCTGAGAAAATTTGTAATGGGATACATAGTTGATTTCAGCATGTGTCATCATGCTTATTCGCACTGTTCTTGCAATACTAGATGGGAACTTGCTAGCTCTTGCAGAATCCTGTATGTTTTAGATGTTTGCAGTACTCTAGCCCATGCCTTTCATTGATGCAAAAGACTGAATCTATGGCGTTGCTTCTTGCAACCACATTTATGCATCAAGTGCTATGAACCATTCCTCAGGTAATACACCAGGTTAAACCCATTCAAAGAGATGAGCACGATGAATGCCTAGTTGAACAACACTTGTCCGCGCTATGTATTTGCAAATACACCTCTGTATCGAATTTCAATGTTTATTCTGAATACGCAGTACAACTCAAGATAAGACCAACTTGTCCAACTGGCTGCCTTGGTCTACTAATGATTGTAGTGGAATCGAGCAATTTTTCGGATTCTTGGGGAGAATTCCAGTTGCTACCCGGCCATATATTTTCAACTTCACCTCCTTCTCGAGGTTAAGATTGCTCTTACTCTTCACCAGTCTCATTAAATCAGCCGTTCTATCTGCAGATTCTGGCCATACGTCATCTGGCGTACAGCAAAGCATCTTCCATCGGGTGTCCAAGAACTTCTGAAGATAGACATGCTCAGATAAGTTCTTTCTTGGGCCTGTTAGCCGTATGATGGAGTTGAGACTAATTCCATCGTCCGCTTCCCAGCCATGTTGTATCGCCGTGTCAAAGAATATCGCTTTACCGAGTTCCGAAGTAATTTTATGCCAGTGAGCTAGTTTCAGTGCGGGGGTTAAATAGAGTTCTTCTTCAACTTCATCCTGGGCCTTAAGAAATCTATTGTCAGTGCAGCATGCAGCCTTCCATGCTTCTGGATAACCTCTCAACCTGGAGGTATCGCCACGGTCCCCGCTTCCATCCCATGGGAGTTTGGATATTCTCCTCAACTCTGGTAGATATTTATTAAGTAAATTATTCTTTCGAGCCTTCGAATACCTTTCAATTACCAATAGGGCATCATTGGTACCGGTTGTAAAGCCGACCTTGCCACAAGTATACCCCCTTTGGTCCATCAACTCTTCACAAGCGTCATAGTTCGAGTCAGTCTCACCATGCTCAAACACATTGACTATCTGTTCAGCCAGAATCCGAACTCTTTGGCTTCGGAAGCCAACGTATTTCCAGTTCGCAAGCTTTTTGCTTGACAGGTCGTTCTTCGGGTTCCTATGATATTTTTTGAAAGGGAGGCAATTCTTTCTACTGGGAGAGTATTCCTTTTTGCAAAACGGAAAATTCAATGAGTTACTTGTTTGAGCCTCCGTGATGATGAAAAGACATATTATCAAGTAGTAGCAATACATAAGGACTAACAGCTGGGATGGTCTACTTTTTAAAACGCCCCTCAATTATCCAGACTCACCCTTTGCAACTTATACTTCCCCTCAAACTTTACCATATTTCTAGAATGTGTAATGAATATATTGAGGAGATGTTGATATCAATTGTTTGAGAATTATTAAGTAAAACCTGTTTTGGATTCCCATGCAGGTGAGGGGACAGTAGCATACTTGATCTATGAATGCATATGCGACTATTCCTTCCACTTTAGTCTATATCAGTAAGAGTGTTTCCCATAAAAGGCCAATCATATCAGAGTTTATCTACTGTATGGTCCCGAAACAACTAACTTCTGAGCCTTGATAGAACTCGAGATAAGCATAATTGGCCTAGATTGAGCCAAATGGTGCGGGCGTAGAATATAGGATCATTTATTGACATCTTACTATAAACACTGGTGATATTTATGCAGAGGATATTTATACACGAAGTTTGCGCCTTGCAGTTTGCAATGGTCCCTGTTTCTTGGGTTTCATCCCGAGCATCCTTTTGACTTTAACTGAAGCTGGGGCTCTCGTGGTTTTTGACTTCTTCGGTCTTCCGAAAGCGCCTCGGCGATGTTGTTTCTTAGTTTTGGGAAGGGCCAATTTGCGTGGCTTACTGCGTGGGCGACGGGTAGTTTTTACGGTTGATATTTTGTTTCCCATGGTGCAGGCGAACTTTTGTTTTCTTTTCTGGTTGCTATGAAGGTGCTGTTCTTGTTAATTGGTAGTTTCGCCGCACTACATTTCTTTTATAATCTTGAGGCCGCGTTGAACTACAGATGAAATCAATCCAACGTCATAATGGTCGCGCGTCACTCTTAATTCTAATCCTGCTTGGGAATGGTACGCACTTGAGCCATGAAAAAATCCACTATCTCCACAGCACCATTGCTAACTACTCTGGCATCTTAGGCAAGTATAAACAGGAACGAAACTGGATTGGGATGTCAATTATTCAAAAGGTTCATAGTTGTGAAAACCAAAGCTTATCTCAAAGCTAGTATTATTGGATGGGTTTTGATTTCATTCTCATAACCTGGGCCATCAGGTATGATGGTACGGATCACACCTTGACACATCCACATCACCCACAAGACGGTAATGTAGGCTTATTTGGCATGCCCCAACCTATACTGACGACTTTAGCGCCCAAATAACAGCCCATTAGTATTCTTTGAGTAATTAGCGTATATAGCATGAAACTGTGCGGAACAGTTGGTTCAGAATGACGAGTCGACCTCCAGGTTAGTGTCGATGTCTCGAACAACAGCAAGAATACGAATCATGTATATTTTTGAATTCCAATTCGTCCTAATAACTCTAAAGGACATACTCCAAGAATCACCTGTACCTGGATATACATGCTCCTGTTGACGTGTTTATCTGATGTACAAAAACCAATTGGAGTTTCATCCAATTGTCGCATATAACCGTGCGTAGGGTAAGTACCACTACAGCACATGACTCTGGTAGGCTTACTTCAGTTGGGCGATGGTGAATGACCTCAACGCTATCAGCTACCAATTAGGATTCACGATGCATACCAATAAGCTATGATTCTAGGAAAATGAATAGATACCTCAATGTGGTCGCCCTGGACCCTGAGCCGCACCACAAGCAGCACGCAATGAAGCTAGAGTAATACAGATATATACGGCAACGTATTTTCGCAACCTATGTATGGAAGCGCACTGGTAGCTGGCTAATAGTGACCCTTCCCATCTTGAAGTTGCTTATAGATTCGTATTGGAAAGCAGGTATAGCGTCCATAAGTACGTCAGGTGTTACTCAATCAATATAGTGGACAATTATCGCTCTTCAGTTAACTGACGTCAACCAAATGTCATGACTTCTATATACAATTAATATTGATTATCACAGATTGCTCAAATAATCCCCATCCCCCCAGCCCAACTCTAATGATGGGACGTTTTACGCGGTTTGGGCACGAGAAAACAATTGTAGAGGATGTGTGCCCATGAGAAATGTATCCTTCGAGTATTGGAGTAATCTGATGAATCTCATCTGGTGGGCTTCTGCCATCTCAGTGTCACCACGTTGTCATTTTTTCCAAATACTATTCTAGTCATACTTCAGAGTTTACTTGAAAATAACCTTTTTTACGGCATCATCTCAAGGTTTAGTGTTTGTCTACCCCCCGAGGATTGGGAATAATGTTACCTGTCTGCTGTTGAGGGAAGAGTTGGTGGCTGTCGAAATTTGTCTTAGTTTAGTCATCTCTGGCGAATTGCATTCAGTTTCGGTTGTCAATGGCTTCAGCCTTCCAAAGCCCCTAAAGTGTCTACAGAGCTGAGCCAATCGACGGTGTTCCAATTCCACATAGGTAGTCGATAGATCTCATTGATTGATTGATCGATTGATTCCTTTCTTGTGCAGTAGTCTTCTGTCGATGTTGATCTACATCAATTTACCCCAATCTTATCAACTGCCTCTAAGTTGTTGCTTTCCCCACTGTTGATAGCATCAGTAAGGGCCAAGATTATCACAATGAATCCTCATGTGATTGGTCAGATGCCTTCGTGCTGATGAATAGCCTGATGTGCGTGGAAAACATTGCAGGCCCCTTATGCCGATTAATGGCTGACATGATAGTGGCAAAACATGGTGTTGATGGAGACGTGTTGATACCGGCGAATTTACCTCTCGTATATTTGCCTTCGGTATGGTCGGAGCATGTTTTGGACGAGTGCCACAATGTAACACGGAACATAAATCTTTGTCAGCTAGAACCTTCCTTGGGCCTTTCCTGGCTTTAGATAAAATAATCTATGAATATCTGTGACTAACGTATCGGATTTAACTGTGTAACACCTGTGCTGACTTTCAACATGTTGGCCGATTCCCCATGTATAAATTGTAGTTCATCTATTGAAATCGTACCAAGTTGAGTTAAATTAAAAGCTCCAATTCATTCTTTGTATAGATCAAATTACCATAACAGATAGTAAAGCATGTTTAAATTAGGCTACAGCATATGGAGGTAACTGACTGGCTTGCGCCTGGAAATATAAATAGGGGACAAGGTTTCAAAACTATTCAAGTCGAGTTAAATTCCCTGGCCGATCAGCAACCTACTCTTCCCTGAAATTTTGTAGTAGCCTTGCCCCTTTCGAACGGTTTGAATATTCAATTAGATCATTCCCATACATATTTAATCCCGGTCTACGATGAAATTCCGACCGACGCGATATTCTTTACTATGTTTCCTACTATTGATAACAATTCCCCTCTCCGTATTTGCTATTCCTTTCACAGCAAGTACGTAAAAGACTCCACAGTTCGGTGATTCTATTTGAGTTTTCCCAGGTTAACTTTTTGTACTTCTCTAGTCAACGATAAGGACGCAAACGGTGAGACCTGTCCTTTACGCGACAAGCCAGACGTCAAGTGTCCGAAGCTGTGCGTTGCCGAATTAAGTCTATGCCCAGGACAAAGTGCTCCGCGTGCATGCCCGGCTGGTCAGCAATACTGTGAAGACGGAAAGTGCCACGAATCATGCGCAGGTGTTGTCAGCGTGTGCTCGTGCACAACTTCTCCAAGTCGAAAACTCTATCCTTGTAATATAGAGCAAACTGTAACTATTCCAAAGTTCAATCCCAAGCAATTGGAGACTCAAACCGCCATGGCTTGTTCTAGCGCAGCGGGCATTTCTGGGGCAGGAATCCTTCAAAATTACCACAATGAAGATATGGCTTGGCTAATTTGCCCTATATCCAAATCTACTAAAGCAATGACCTACAAAGAGCCAATGTGGATTGGGGTTTGGGCAATATGTGGTTTTGAAGGGTTGCTGTTATCTGGTTGGGTTCTGTACAAGAGGTACAAGGAGAGAAATTATCAACCCATTAGAAAAGAGGACTCTGTCCTAGAGAAGTCAGGAGAGAAAAAGAGTGTTGAAGTTGACAAGCTCGATATCAACACAAACAACAACCTCGAGACAGACCCGGATGATTTCATCTTGACTGGATACAGTGGAAATTGGTTCGGAAGAGTGGTCTTCTACTCTACAATTGTCATGGCTGTAGGATGGATGATTTGGCTTGCAGTCATTACCGCCGACTACTACGGTGCTATCACAGGAGTTCCGTTTGGAATGTTTTATTACGACTCCGTGCTATCGATGAACATATATGTTGGTGTATGGTATTTTGCCACTGCATGGCTGTTGACCATGAATTTGGTGCGCGATCGCATCAACAACTTTTTCCGTATTAAGACCATCGCCAAGCACGCTGAGTACATCCAAGCCGAAAAACAACTGGTCACTACTGTTCTACTCGATGACAACAACCGCCTCCTGAACAAAATACGCAGCATTGAAACCAGAGTCAAGCAGCGATTTGGTTTTGACTACCACACGTCCACTTCGGCTATTGGCAAGACTACCCTGGGCAGACGCTATTTTGAGTTTCAGTGCACACGATATGTCTACGACGAGATGACCGACATGTTCAAACCTTACCACATCGATGTTGGAGACCGCAATTGCGATTTACTGCGTCTCGCCGGCGGACTTACCGAGAAAGAGGCATTGTATCGACGCGAGTTGATCGGCAACAACTTCATTCGGGTGTCTGTGCCTAGTTTTCCTATGGCCATCTTGCAGGAGTTCACCTCTTTCTTCTATCTGTATCAGATCATGATTCTCTGGCTCTACTACTACCTCAACTACTACTACATGGGGTTGATTGATACATTGGTTATTCTGGTTTCCGCCATGATCAAGGTTATGACCAGACTGAGCTCCGAGCATCGCATCAAGAAAATGGCCGAGCACCGAAGTGAATGCAACATCCTCAGAGAAGGTCAGTGGATAACCGTATCCACTGCCGACATAGTGCCCGGTGACGTTTTCCAGGTCGAAAAAGGTACTGTAGTCCCGTGTGACGCAGTGGTCCTACTCGGTAATGTTGTTGTGGATGAGAGCTCTCTAACTGGTGAACCACTTCCTGTTCGTAAATTCCCTATCAAGGACGATCCGCTAGAATACGATCCTCAGGGCGCTGGAAAGATCAACACGTTGTATGCTGGAACAATTATCTCTCAATCCTCACCAACCGGAGAAATGAAGAGCGACCGTGTCATTGCTCTGGTGACTAGAACCGGGACAGCAACTGACAAGGGACAACTGGTGAGGAAGATTCTATTCCCAAACCCAATCGCATTTATTTTTGATGAGCAATTGAGGATCGTTATGGTGATCCTGTTGATTTACGGCGTACTCTGCTTTGCCGGGGTTATCTGGCTGGGCGGCAATGGCAACATTGCCGCATGGTTTTACGGAATGTACTCAATCTCCCAAATCATTAATCCCCTGCTTCCTGCAGCCTTGGTAGTTGGTCAGACAGTTGCCGCTAATCGTTTGCGTAAGAAAAAGATCTTCTGCGTGGATTTACCTCGAATCATTATTGCGGGCAAAGTGCAAATCTTTTGTTTCGATAAAACCGGCACGTTGACCAAGGAGGGTCTAGAGTTTTACGGAGCTCAACCGGTATCCGACTATGGAAGCAACGCTGATGGTCGTGGGACTCCGGTTTTTGACAAGCACTCGGAAGACTTCCAGGAGTTGCACTCCCTGCTTAGAACTGGTTTGGCAACCTGCCATTCAGTTACCAAGGTTGACGATCAGCTGATTGGTAATCCAGTGGACATCGAGATGTTCCGCTCCACCAAATGGGAGCTTATGTCCGAACCAGAGTATGGCTTCGTCGACTCGATCAAATCACATGACTCGCCAACTTCATCTACCATCCACATTGTCAAAAGATTCGAATTCGTCCACGCTCGCGCATCCATGTCAGTAGCTGTGTTGGATCCCGACACTGGTCATGTTCATGTGTTTGTTAAGGGATCGTTTGAGAAAGTGAAGGAGCTATCGAATTCCAACTCGGTGCCGAGCAACTACGACAAAGTGGCCAATGCATTAGCTATGGAAGGATGTTATGTACTGGCGATGGCCCATGCTAATCTTGGTAAGGTCGACCTCGACAGTGTACGTAATATGCCACGTGAGCAGCTCGAGTCAAATATCAACTTCATGGGATTGGTGTTGTTCAAAAACAAGCTTAAGCCTGACACGAAAGAAGCAATTGCAGAGCTCAAGTCTGGCGATACACGCACTGTGATGATTACTGGTGACACCGCTCTGACTGGAATCTACATCGCCAGGGCCTGCGAGATGATCCCACCCAACAATCGTGTGTTATTAGGAGATATGGGAAAGAACGGATTAATCCATTGGGTTGATGTGGATACCGGAGATGAAGCAGATGTGGATCAAGCGCTACAAAACAAGCACACGGTACCAGTGGAACTGGCGGTGACGAATAAGGCATTCAACACACTTGTTGATAACAATGCAATTCGCAAGTACTTGCTAGATATCCGCGTGTTTGCAAGGATGAAGCCACATGACAAGGTCGAATGCGTCCAGTTACACATGGAGCGCGGTGTCACTGCTATGTGTGGAGATGGCGGAAACGACTGTGGGGCACTCAGAGCATCCCATGTTGGTGTTGCCCTTAGCGACGCCGAAGCGTCCATCGTGTCCCCATTCAGCTCCAGCAATAGATCGGTTATGTCCTGCGTAGAGCTCCTGAGGCAAGGACGTGGTGCTTTGGCCACATCATTCGCCGGGTACAAGTACATGATTATGTATGGACAAACCATGGGCTTCGTGAAAATCTTTAGTCTGTACTTCTCAGTCACCATCCCACAGAACGTGTGGATTCTGGTGGATGGTTTCATCACGATTGGACTCTCTTGGGCTGTCGCACAATCCAAGCCTGCTAGAAAACTAGCCAATAGCAGACCCACTGCACGTATCCTTGGGCCTGAGACCATGGCTTCTGTGATAGGTCTGGTGGTGATGAATTGGATCTTTGGTTGTGTTGCATTTGGATGGCTACGCTCTCAGCCATGGTACCTTTGCAACGAATTTGATTCTTCCACTGTGGACTACGCCAAATGGTGGCTGCTGGGAGACAACTACGAAGCTGAAGTACTGGGATTAGTCACATTGTATCAGTTCGTGAACTCTGCGTTTATCTTCAATCTTGGGTACAAGTTCCGACGCACTTGGTTCCATAACTATATCCTGCTATTACTCTGGGGTGCATTCATCGTGATTGTCTCATACATCGAGCTAGCGGATCCCAACAAATTTGGTTGCATGTTCCGAATCAACTGTGGCAGTCCTGATGTTCTTCAATCCTTAGGCTACCCTAAACCGAGTTATTACATTGAAAACTACAATCTTGAACAAGGGCATAACGTGCTACCGAAAGACTTCCGATGGAAACTATGGGGATTCTCCATGGGAAATGTCCTATTGGGGATTTTATGGCAGAGCGTAGTCATTTTAGGACCAGTCAGAAGATACTTTGAAAGAAGATATCCATTAGAACGACTTCAACTAAAACGATAATCGCGATTACGGTCATTTCGATTCCGATCACGATGTCGATTTTGATTCCGAGGTCACCAAACTGGATCACCACCTCATATGCATTGATCACCAAATTTTGGATACAGTTTTTGATTACTAAGCTCTATACTCATTTCATTAGATCCCACCCACACTGGCCTTTCTTTGGTCCCAATGTTTCATACAGTTTTACCACGTCTATCCTTTCTACTATTCCATTCTAACCATTCATCATGCATCATAGCGACTGTTCTTACTGCGCATATTTCTATCATATCCCAAATCCACTGCGGCGAAATAAACCAGATAATGTACATCAATCAGATGAAACTCGCCTACACCCCATTTCCTAGAAGAAATGGATCGAAGTTACCTGACGTGAGCGCTTCAGGCCTGGATTCTTCATTGTTGCGATTAATAGAGCTCAGCAAGATTATTCATCCATGGCAACAGCTTCCTGGGACCTTCCTCAAAACAGGGTTATCGCTACTGATGCCAAGTTCCGCAAAATGTATCAAACACTACTCCAGCATGATCAACCAACCAGTGAAAACCCCATCTAAATATAATCCCAATTCGCTTTCAAGTTCCCAAGTTTACTTGGAAGTAGAGTGGGATGCCATCAGGGCAGTGTTACAACTGCATTGTATTTTGCACATGAAGAGAGTAGATGAGCCTCTATATTTCCAGAGCTGAACCGTAATGTAGCCCCGTGTCTCAATTTTCTGGATGTCGTAGGATATAGATATTTGTTGGAGTCATTTGGAGATACCTACCAAGAGTATTCTGTCCAGATGACTAGTGATGTTGTGGTAACTCCCTAGAAGCTCCCACCTTGGATTTTTTGTTGGTGCTCCTATCATTTTGCTTGGACTCATTATGGCATTACACTCCACCTACCACCATGACTTGTGTGAAAGCCAGTGAACAGATTTTATGATTTTCATATGGGGATGAAGTTTGAGGGCCTACATATTTCATGTACTGGTATACTTCAATATGGATTTTGCTGATTTTCATATGGTATCCCAATGATGTCCATTAGAGATTTATACCAGCTATGATACTCCATAAAACTTGCTTTTAGATTCAGTCTACCAGGTAGAGGCCAACCCTTATGCTTCACTGGTACTGAGTGCAGTCCCTATTGTCCATATTTTTAATTTCTGTTCATTATCTCGGAAGAAATCCTTGATATTCCTCAGAATTGCGAGTGTTGGTGAAGACATGGAAACCTTGAATGCCATCTGAAAGTTCACAAATCTCGCACACATCCCCACACGCCATTCTACGAAAATATCCATAGTCAGTGCGATTGTTGTGGTCATAATGGTAGGGGCTTTGAAAAGTACAAATGGTACGGGTATGAAGCACATTCAACACAGATAGGCGACAGTTTGCATTCTTTGGGAAAGCACCCATACCTCTACCCAGCCCTACCCCAATGGGCCCAATTGATACCAACTAGTGTACTATGCATGATATTGTAAATATTCCATGGTTAGCTACTTTCGACTCTCATTTCCTATTTATTATGTATTTTTACTCAATAAATCAACAAGTGAAAGGCATTCTTTTTGCTAATTATAACCAAACCACCTCCAGCCCTAGTTCATCTTCCAAAACGCTGGTATCACAACCTAACTTATGACCAGCTAGTCAGTATCACCAAAGAGCTTGACATATAGGCACACAGTAGTAGTAGGGGCATCTACTGTAAAGGTGTTTCATGCCATTCTACACACAGAAGCGTTTCATTGGCATTAATTGACTAACCTAGCATCCACCCGCCATTAGCATTTTCGAGTACAGTACAAACCTGCTGGAGCCCCCAGGACCATGCGAGTGAACTCAGGTTTAATCGTAGTCCTACTTTCCGGGCTCTCTGGTTTGCAAGTTGACAAGGATGTTTATTCTAACGGGCTTGGGCATTAAAGAAAGCCACCACCACCGCCTAGAATGGAAGCCTTGCTACTAGAGCATCCTAAGCCTCAACCGACCAGTTTATGCCATTATCTACCGAATACTCAGTCACACACCCGCGCCACAACACCGATTTAGACGCAGGTCATGACATCAGGATAGCCATCATTTCGACCACTTGGCGATTGCTAAGATCGAGGCTCAAGTGTCTCCCAGTGCCCATCCCAAAATTGAAGACATGCTCGTGTGGTGCTCAGATTTTGATTGGACAATGATCCCACTTTTATCAGATTAATGGCTGCCTGCTGCTCTACGACACCACTAAGCCTTCCCCACGACACTGGTGATACGGATATGGATTGGTTGCAACGCACAAGAGGAAACTCCATTTTCGCTGGATTTTACTGGGACATTCCGACTGTTTCAGAGGGTGGAAAACATTTTATGAAGTATTTTGTGAATTGTATTCTGAGTATTTCCCATAGGGAAAGCATCGATACAGAGAATTTGGGGCGGGTTGGGCGGAGATATCGAGGCGTAGCAGAAGCAAATGCTCCGGACGCCTCGTGCGTAATAAAACAAATAAGTTGCACCAAGGGTGCTATGTACAACTGGATAAAATCTGATGGATAGAGTTTTGGGTGAATTATCAGGATTATAGAAGCCCCCTCGCAATGTGGAGCCGAGACCGAAACCATGGTGCTAGGAGTATGTTTTGGATTGAAAATATACAAGTGAATGACTAACGGACAATGACTCGGCTGTCCTGCCACCGTGGCGAAGCACAGGCAGAGTTGGGGACGTCTTTGTTGAATGGCTCTGAGCTAGAGAAGGAAGTGACACCGGATTTGAGCTTGAATGGAGGGTTCGTACTTTCCTCCTCCTTCACCTCAATCTCCATAGGGGTTGGCGAATCAGCCTCGTTGTTGGGAACATGTGCATCAGCTTTGTTTCGCATCTCCAACAGCTCACGGCGCAAGCGCTTGTTCTCATCTTCAGCCTTGGACATGGATTCACGAAGCGACTTCAGTTCGTTTTGGTGCTGTTGAACTTGCTGCTCCAGCGTAGAGATGTACTCCTTTCTTCTCACACGGAAGTTTCTGGCAGATATCTTGTTACGAAGTTGCCTACGTTCCTTGGAGCTAAGGTTTTGAAACTTCGGGTCATTTGGATCAAGCTCGGCCTCCACTTCGGCTGAAGAGGTACGGTGTACCAGTTTAGGAGGGGACGGGGCTATAGAGAGTGGAGGAGCAGTTGTTGAGGGGAACGATTTTGAAGGACTTTGTTGATTGGCAACAGGTGCAGGAGTGATCGCCGGTGGTTGAACAGTTTGAGGTGAACCATACAGTAACGTCGAGTCTGCAACCCCAAATTGCAGATTTGTTGGTGAGTTGAGGAGATTGCCTAGGAGCAAGTCAATATCAGTCGATTCGGCCTTGAGGTTGGATGAAGGAAGCCCGTTTTGACTGGCTGCAGGCAGTTGGTTGGATAACTCATTGCCAAAGTACAAACGAAACAAGTCAGCATTGCTCAAATCCTGACTTGGTGGCTCGGCGACATACTTTGGATCAATAAATGCGTCAAAAATATCATTGACTTCTTCAATGCCTTGAGAGTTGTTGATGGCAGCCATACTCAATGATTCTTGCAATTGTGCGTAGCTTAATACAGGTAGTGCTAATATGTACAGACTTTAAGTCGGTGACTTCGATGTGAATAATTGACAGATATAAAAATGACTGAGGGTGCTGGTCAAAGTGCCAATTATAACTCAATAGAAGACAGGGCTGGCAAACCGATGTAGAGAAGAGCACTCGATAAAATAAGCCTGATCACTTTCAGGCGGCATCTGACCACCTTTTATATATGTGCTGCTGGCAATGAAGAATCAAGGAACAAAACAATGAGCGGCTTTAAGAATACACATCGATTCTAATCCGTATAAAATGGGGATGTGAGAGAATCGTGATCATACCCTGGTAAATATAGAATGCCCTGCCCCTCCTATCCATCCTAATTTCATCTAGGTCTCATTCAACACTAAGTCTTATCTATTACCAATAACATTACGGGATTATTTAATTAGCATTGATACTCATGAGTGCTCTGATCGTTTATACAGGACTCTATCGAGGACCACTTTATGGATGACATCGAGTGATCACAATAATCCTATAGATGGATGAAACCTGTACTATGATTGGTTTTATAATCATAAACATTGGCAATCTATATGTATTTTCATGATACGAGGTCTGCATATAGAATTGAGTATTGTAGTGCATATATGTACATTAGATCATCATAGTCAGTACGATCTCAACTCAGGTATGGGTAAGAGGATGAGGATGAGTATGGGTATGGACATGGGCATGGGTGTAGGTGTAGGTGCGGATGTGCTTTCTGCATCGATTGAAGCGATCAGTAAATATCGCATAGTCGACAAATTCAGCTCATGAGAATATGTTCTATTCGAGTTTGCACATAGTATAACACCCAGGTGATTTGATTAGATTTGAAACCGTCTCTTTTTGGAGCAGGACCCGAGCTGGCAGTCAAGAAGCCACGGACGAATCAAAAGTGCGGAAAGCCTTATGTGCCGCTTTAAAAAGTCAAAATGGTGAGCGTGGTACAGACCAAGGAATCGCACAAGGCAAGTGGAATCCCACCCAGGTAGCAAGCAGAACACTAGACGGCCAACCCCGCCGCCATTCAACAAACCAACCCATCAGCCATTGAGAATACAACTTGCATGCTGTCTGGTGCATGAGGTCGAAGCGGTGGATACCGTGATCCTAATCGTCGGATTAGTACCGGCGAGCCTCACTACGGGGCGCTCAAATGATAGGATTGTACTGGGATTCATGTCTGATGGGGAAGTCTGGGAAAACCAGTTTTCGCTAGGAAATCAGTTCATCCTGTTTTGTTTCTGCTTGCTTGATAGGTAATTTGCCAATTCAACTTCTGTTTAAGGGAATTCATGCAAGGATGGCTTGGCTGATTTTGTGGTAAATCAATAGGGCATGAAACCAACATGTCACCCTCCCATTGGGCCGCCGTGTTGATCCTGAGCCGCATTCTCGAATTTCAATGCTCGGGAATGCTGAGTGTTAGGTATGAACATACGCTCAACATGATTTTCCGTCTTAAACATATTTGCATTTAAACAAACTTTGGGTGAGTCCGTTATCAACATGGATGTCTGGTGTTGAAAATGCCACTTCCAAAAGGATTGCTTTCTCACACCTACTCAGCCAACCTAATAGGAAATCGCCATTGCCTATTCCTGCTTCCTAGATCCGTGTGAGTATTTTCGTCGAGTGTCATATGACCACCTCGAATGCTGGCTTTATTCCATCCTAGGATTCGATCGCGCTTGCTGCCAGCTGCCACTTTGACTTGGGCATCGTCTTGATTCTGCTAGAAACAATGGGCGGATGCCGCGAAGCCACTAGCATTATGCGTAGCCGCAACCAACATTGCGGCGGTGTGCACTATAATGCGGGCTGTGCGTGTGGGGGAGTGGTGTTCTGTTGTGAGGGATGGCGTTTGGTAGATGCTTGATTGGGACATCGAAGCGATGGGACAATGTGGAGGAGATAGTGGAGCCAGGTACCATGGTGGTCTGTTCCTTGGTGGGATGGGCATTTCCCACCAGACCACTCAACCTCGTGCAGCGTCAGAAACTCTATCTTGGTGATCTAATGGCTCTGTATGTTGGCGAATCCCATCGTGTAGGATTGGATTGGAAATGATTCATGAAAATCACCTTCCATTGATCAATCCGATCCATCATTTGTTTCAAGGCCATTCTCTCAACCTGAACACGGAGTGTATGTAGGAATGAGACTAATGTCTGGCTTTTCTCTATCATCGCCTCATATCATAATGCCGAGGAGATCAGATGGTATGTGGGCACCGTGAGGAGTCGAGGTAACTAGGGTTTGTCTTGCTTCCAGTGCCCACCTGCAACCTCCATGGAGGGGGCAACTTTGGTGTATCGCATAGAAATGCTTCCAAACCGGCCGCCGAGCAGATTGAGTTGCCAGCTAAACCAGTACTACGCTTGTGATGGATACAGCATATCTGAGCAACAGTAAGGAGTATGCAGCAAACAGACTGATTGTGACTTTCAATTCCAGTCGTATATTGTGGCTGAGACTCTTCTGATGGATGCGCTCGTCCACCATCGGTATCACAGCCGAAGTTCAGTCAATGCTGATTTTCGGCCCAAGGTCAACAGCTCATAGAATATTCTAACGGCGAGGGTGGACAAGAGTTCAATATGGAAATCGATTACGCTATTTTTAACCCAATCCCTTTCCAAAAGGAGGAAGTGATGCAGTGATACTAGACTTATACCGCATTCTCCACCAACTCAAACACTGCAACTGCCTCTAAAGAAGACATTTGTAGCACGTTACTACATGGGAAACTAGATGCGGCCAGAATCAATATTTTGGGATTCCATTAAGCAATGGATGCTGGCAAACTATGTTGCTGGCGCAGATGTTGCGGGTACAAAATTTGGTGGTAACTCGAATTTCTGCCGGAACAGGTGCTCCAATGACAAGAGGGTGCCAATATGGTGCATTGTCCTACCTAGGCGGCACATCCTGTTCGTATCCGAAAATACCAGATTGCTAACGAGTCAAGGGGAATCCACCCATCTTTGGAAATTTGGTTAGGTAAGGGTTTGTCTGAGTTTGTCTAGGAGATTCCGCACTGGAAGTCGGGTGGACTGCTTGAGCAGACCCACGGCAGTTCATATTGGCTTCATCCAGGCCCGTCGGCGTCATTTCCTCATCCACCCATATTCCCGGAGATCATGACACGAGCCTGGTGTTTTCCCAAGCTGGTCACGGTATCTTGGGCCAGCAAAGGCTTGGGCTTTCGAATCGAGAGTTCATGGTAGACTTCCCAATATGCAGCTCGGCTCATTTCAGGGTTGTTGCAGCTACCCAAACATGGTCATATTAAATATCAGGGAATACATCAAGTCACCGCATTGTGTTGGTTGGTGAGTGGCTTAGCTTCCAAGGCGTCTGGTTACTGGGAGCAGAAGGTTTTACATATCTTGTCAAACCTGATGTCGAAATAGGAGATCTATGCATCCAGTCTGCTGCCCATCAGAAAGGCCAAGTATAATGGGCGATTAGGCTGAGCCAGCTGGCATAGCCTCGTGGCGCAGTGGTCCAAAATGAATACCCGGGTGTCTGCTGAAGAAATCACTTGAGGTCATGCCGCACTCATGTCTTGGCACATCATATGGTGAACAATTTAGCTCTATCCCTATTCCAGCCAACATATTCTAGAAAGTGTTATTTGGTACTATTCCTGTTCGAGTCAGTTTTATGCTCCACATACGACCTCAGGTAGTTCAATGGGAAGCTGTATATCCCATGGTTCTTTGTCTCATGAAACTTGATTTCTACAGGGACTCCGGTTACTCTGAATCTGATCCAACGGTTACGGGCAAGTTAACAAACAAGAACCATCTTTTAAAACTCGCGTGCATTAGCCAATCTTCCGCTCGCGGATTTATGCAGGTGGGTGGTGCTGTCTCTGCCGGATGGAATACCTGCTGAGCGGCTGAGGCCTGACTCATATGAGAATGGAGAGAGAGGCAGTTGGCGGATGTGCGGGCAAGGAATCGTGCTCAATATGTCGTATCGAGGACTACTGGAACCACCGCCATAATTCACATGGGCTTACTACATATAGTTATGGGGCTTTCTAAAACGATGCTGTCGCCACAAATAGAAGTATCTAAGCCCGATACGAGGCCAAATCCAGCCAAGTATTCCCGATATATCCTGAGTGCTCTGGAAGAATATATGGCTAGCACCCACCATTGAAAATCTCCTTTTCTTGACTAGCTCCGGTTTGCTATGGAATTCCAATTGAACCTGTCGGACAGCATGCTCTGCGACGGGAGAATTGAATAGGATGCTCAACACGGGGTTTCAGGTTCACGTTCACGTTCATCCGAAAGGAAGAATGGTATGATCCCAGTTAACATCTTGTTTGCGAGGTAAAAATAGGCAACATTTAGAAGCTAGCGGTATGGGATTGCTACCTTCTATATAGAGCTTGATGAAAGTGCACTCTAGCACCCTTCGATGATTTTCATTGAACCCTTGGCATCCAGTTACCTTGACAAATGAAAGTGGGATATCCTCAGCCGCGATCAAAATGGGCAGGCATGACTGTTGCGTGGATCTTGGGTGATGAACGCTTGCGTGTTGGTTTCCTTCAAATCGACCCGAATTTGATTAGGAATGTGTGGCAAGAAAGGGCTGGATACGTGCCGATAAGGTGAATATTGCGCACCATGCCCGTGGTATTCTACAATCATGGAAAGGCCAGCGTTTATCGCTAGATCGCTGAATGATTTTCATGCTTCACGAAACGTGACATGAAGTAAATCAAGCTAAGCCCATGGTAGATCTCTCGACTTCAGCCATTCGTTTTGGATGTGAGTATCCACATACATGGCGAGATTTAATAGGCGAATCATCGGGCAGACCGAAGGATTCGAGGGCGATCATGGCATGGCAGTCTGAAGGCTTTCGATGGGCGTGCCTCGACCTTCGTGTAAGCAGTGATCATATCTATTCAAAGACATGTGCTGACTCCTGCTATGTTAGAAGGAAATGGGTTCCTGGTAATTTGCTCCAGAAACTGGGATGTTTCTTCACGTAATTGCTGGTTATATCCGGATGACCATGGACAACCAGTGCACAGTTTTGCCTGGATGAGCGGTGAAACTTACTGGGGACATTCCTGTTGCAAAAACCCTCTGATGAGATGGCGGGGGAGGGGAGTTACGATACGATGTGCAATATTAATCTCCATCTTCCTGGGCCGAGGTCAACTTTGTCTGAACTGTTGGAAATCTGCTGGGACAGGTGTGGTGCCAGATTGGACAGTAACCTAAGCCATTAAACCGTTCTACCTCAAACAAATCAGCACGATGCGATATTTCGTGCATACGGTGTCTGTTTGTAGGCCGAATGGCATGCAATGGCCATGACAAACGTACGAACGCACTCGAAATTGAAAATTTCGGCCTTAACAATATTGACTGTAGTCTCCAACTTCATTACCTCCACAAACCTCAAACCCCTTGTGCACATCGATGCCTGAATTGGTTCCCTGATTTTCACAGGCCAATTGTCCGCCCCATATTATGCGGTGAAGAATGATCCTTATCCTCTGGCATCGTGCTATTTCAGCTGATTAAGCCCAATTAAGTTCATACTCTCTTGAACACCATATGCAGCTGACTATTGTGCAAGTCTGTGACTAATTGGAAGCAATTCTTCGCACTCGCGGACAACAAAACAAGAGGAAGCTGGAAAGTGATTAGGATGACTAGAAGTGTGATGTTCGTTTAGAGTTTCATTTACCCAAAATGTGCATACCGCTGATAGAGCCCGTTATTTCCGCTTTTTTTTTTGGGGGGGGGCAAGGTTTCTGGACGGCTTCGAAATTTCCATATTCCATAGTTGTGTATTTTTGGGGGTTCCTCAGAATGGTGAATATATTGTGAAGAACGAGAATATCAGTGGCCTTTCCAGGACCAAAAATGGGTCTGTGTTGTGGGGTTTATTACTTGATGTGGGTTAAATGCAAGAGGTTTTGGACATTATTTAATGTTGCAGCGACTTTGATATTCCACCACTCCATATAATTAGAAATACCGCACAAAATCACCGGAATAATGAATCCAACTAGAGATCAGGTTGTATGAAAATTCCAGTGAATGTCAATACTGGTATTTCCTCTCTACTTTCAAGCTTTAGTAACACTGGTCACCTATGTCATTCCACCTGCATGGAAGAGATTTGAGGTGTGCAAGGAGGCCTGTTATTGAACCTTAATTATGTGGTAAATCTATTTGGAATTTCAAGTTGATTTTATGCGGTACTGCTAATTATGCGGGGTGGTGGAATATTGACATTGCTGCAATGTTAAATGGTGTCAAACCCTCTTGAAGTTAGTCCACTCCAGTATGCTCTATTGCACAGCTAAAATGGCTTACATATGCTCTTCAGGATACTATGCAGTTAATACACGATATTTCACTCTTGATCAAGAGTTGTGAGAAATATCACGGTTGTCTCGAATAATTGGTGTGGAGCCTATTATCAATTCCAATAGCTTGTGGAAACATTGAAGCAACTGAATTGGGGTGCACATTTTTCTGATGTCTTCCGCAACTTCTCTCTATGCCCAGTTTGCCAAGGTTCCACACTTGAGTTCTCCAATTTTCCCCAATCAGTCAACTTTCTACTTCTAACGACTGCTTCTTCCGACTTTTCCGTTCTCGTTCATCTGCTGCGTGTATTTTAACCCATCACATTTGAAGCCAATGAGAAATGAGGGCTATGAGTTCCAGATGTTGGGCATTTGTAAGTTCCTTAGAGACTTGACAAACCAATACCGGTTGCTTAATATCAAATTTGAAAACTCTAGGGTTCTAGAATAATGCAAACCGCACTCACACAGGCTCCATCTCCTACTGGATTCATGTACATTTGCTGTTGGTTCTGGGCTTCTTAGTAATCTCCTACCAGGTTCCTCTCAGGATCATCAAGAGTGCCAATGCAATGGAGAACTTCTTGAAAGGCATAATGCCATATGGCTGATATTTATTGTATTTGCAGCAGGTGTCATAGTGTGTCTACAACACAATACCTTTTGCAAATACACTTGAGTTTATTACCCCATCTATTTGAGAAATTGCGGCCATGGGGACAGCGGGTCAAGACTATGTACAATCATGGTTATATCCCGAAATCCGTCAATTCCTGTAATTTATCATAGTATTCAAACACGCCTAAATACCCTAAGCTGGAACACAGTACCCTAAAGACTTGCTTTTATTAAACATTCTTATCATCACTTCTACAGGGCTCACTCAAAATGATCCCCATTCAAATACCTTTGATAGACACCATCAAATTATCATATATGAAAGTAGGCAGAGATTTAACCTGGATTAGACTTACATTGTAAAGACGCGGGTTACGACCAATAATGAAGTAAAATACCTTATGCAATATATGATTCATTGTAGATACATTTTCTAGATAAAATATGAATCCTTGCTACTACCATTCTAAAATGGTATGTGGAGTACTCAATTCATGGTTAGATTTGCAGTGATAGTATTGGATATATTGAAAGTGTTTTCTTTCTTCTGGTACTTTAGGGTTTCTTCTTCTACTCCTTTGGGAGGGCATTCTTCTCCCATAGCAATATCCCAATGGCCTCTTTCCTGTAGCAACTTCTACATCTTCACCTTCCATACTTGGTAAATAGATCCATCCAACTTTTCAACAGAGGGAAAACTCTTAGCTACAGCAGTGGTAGACATTCTGGGGTGTAACAGCTTGGGGTGTGTAAGCAGCTGTAAGAGCTTCAGAAGTATTGGAGAACTAGAAGAATTGCATGATAGTACCTTCTTTGATTAGTTTAAATCCAGAGTCTTGACTCTTAGAGAATTTTTATGAGACCAACAGCAAAAGTGTTACAGGGAAGGTACCAATAGGCTGTGTGCAAAGTTGGTGCTGTGAGAATTCTGGAGATATTGCAAGTGACTGGGAGAACAAGTAAATTATGTGGCTTTCACTTAATGATTTATTAAAGTATAAGTAGTATGTATACTTTTACATGGTCTTGGCAAAACAAATACATAGAATATGTTTAGAAAGGTCCTAAGAGCATAGATGCTGAGCTTGAGGCAGCTTGGACAACTTTGAGAAATTTCATGCTCTGGGTCCCTGATGCTTTGGTCAAATATTCTAGGTTAATCCCAACAAGGACTTTGGACAGAATTCTCTGAGATTTGTAGATAATGACCAAAGTGACTAAGTTAGGTGAATATTTGGGTGCATTTACAAATCTTTACAACAGTTGGGAGGCTTTTGCATAAGCTTGAAACTGTTGTAAGAGTCTTGGAGATATTGGAAGTGATTTGGAGAACAAGTAGATTATGTGGTTTTCACTTAATGATTTATTGAATGTAAAAGTAGTATTTATACTTTTACCTGGTCTTGGCATTATAAACACGTAGAATAGGTTAAGGAAGGTCCCAAGAACATGTGTGCAAAGTTTGGGGCTGTTTGGACAACTTATCAAATTTTCATGTTCTGGGTAAATATTCTAAGTAAATCCCAACAAGGAATTTGGTCAGTATTCTCTAGGATTTGAAGGTGATGATCTAAGTGACTAAGTTAGGTGAATATTTAGGTGGAATTACGAATTTTTACAACAGAAACTACTGAAAACTGTTGCAAATTCTGCAATTACACCAAATATTGACTTACTCACTTATATCATAGTTTACTAATATTGGTGAATTCTGGCAAAATTCCTTTTGGGATTTACTTGGAACATTTCACCAAGATATCAGTACCCAGGATACAAGAAATTTCTGAATTGATCAAATAGTCCACACTTTGTGCATGTGTTCTTTGGACCTTCCTAAGCATATTCTATGTGTGTTTTTCTAAGACCATGCAAAAGTATATATACAACTTTGATATTCAATAAATTGGCAAGTGAAAATCATATAGTCTACCTGTGCTCCCAGTCACTTCCAGTATCTACAAGACTCTTGCAACAAAAGCTCTCAGGCCAGTAGTAACTCTACATATAATCCAATAGCTTACAAACCGGATCTCAAGTAAGTAACTCACAACCTGGCAATAAATGGAGAGATTTCAAGGTACAGAATGTTGTATAATTTCTACTACCCCTAAATATGCACTTGACTTAATCACTTGAATCATTGCTCACAAATTTTAGGGTATTTTGCTAAAACTTCTTATTAGGATTTGCGTTGAATATTTCATTAAACTATTAGTTATTTTGGGCAAAAAAATCTCAAAGCTCTGTACACATGCACCTGGGATCTTCCTAGGTATGTTCTGCATGTTTATTTTGCTAACATCATGGAAGTGTGTAAATACCACTTTTGCTGTTCATGAATGATTAATTGAATACCACATGATCTACTAAATGTCTAATTACTTCAGATATATGCAAGACTCTTGCAACACATAAGTGGTATAGGTGTGAGTTAGGTATTCCCAACAGTGAAGACTTGAATGTTAAAGTCCTCAACTTGACTAATGTTGTAAGAGTCTTGGAGATATTGGAAGTGATTTGGAAGGACAAGTAGACTTTGTGGTTTTCACATTGTGATTTATTGAATGCAAAAGTAGTATTTATACTTTTACATGGGTTTGGTATAACACAAAGAATAGGTTAAGGAAGGTCCCAGGAACATGTGTGCAAAGTTTGGGGCTGCTTGAACAACTTTGAGAATTTTCATGACCTGGGTAAATATTTCAAGTAAATTGCAACAAGGATTTTGGTCAGGACTTGAAAGTAATGATCTAAGTGACTTAGGTGAATATTTAGTTGGAATTACGAATTTTTACAGCAACTGAGACCAAATTTCTGTACACTACTCACTGGGGCCTTTTCAAGCCACATGTATTATAAGACTTACAAATATGACTCAGAAGTATAGATTTATTGGATGCTAGCATGGTACTTAATTCTTTTGCAGGGGCTGGGGATGGTTATAATATAGAACAGGTTTGGAAGAGTCCCCAAATATCTCATGCAATACAAAAGGTCCTTTGGGTTGCAATCAATAAGCCTATACCAAAGTTACATAAGATTTGGATCAAACTTTGTGTGCAGAATAGTAGACAATTCTTTGCTCAGCCAAGTTCTGGAAGCTACCATGATTGCTTGTATTAGCAACTAAATTTGTTTAGTCCCCAAGATCCCACTCTGTGAGTTTTATTGTTATCAACCACATACTCAGGATGTGCCTTGAATATTTTCACCAAAATGCCAGGTACCCAGAATATGTTGTTTCTCAAGGTTATCCAAAAGATATCAAAATTTGTACGCATGTACTTGGAACCTTTTCGAGCGTATTCTATGTATTTATTATACTTTTTTGGAATATTACTATCAGCATTGGTGTTATAAAGCATAAATAATGATAGGGAGCAAACAAATAATACCTGACAAAAAACAACCAGCACCAAAGTGATTTGTAGGCAGGGTTCACATTCTTAGTATGAACAAAGTATGCTGGCAGATACCTAGACTCTCTGTAACACCAGCTGTTACAATTTGAGCACTTGCAGTATCTCAAGTTGCCGATTAACATGAAGAAGGGGGTAGATACACAATAGAAATCCAAAATTGGCATAATCATCGAGAATTCCTATCAATGCAATATCCATTATGTTAATTTCCACTTGGTACATTCCTTAGGCCATATCTATGCCAGCACAAGGTTGCGCTCAGCGGAAACACATTATTTAAATTGCAACATAAAATCCGATGGGATTCTGAGAAATCGAGGAATTTTTTGGCAATAGAAGCAGGGCTTCTCAACCATGAATCAGAGTTGAGCTCACCCAAATGAAACCGTACGTTAGCGTGTTCAGCGCATATTGGAATGGGAGACCACATCCTAGCTGTGGCAGATCACGAGTCTACCATCGCTCGCAACACCCTTACTGTCTCCGTCTCCAAACCACCGCCAAGGAAAACTGGCTGATATTCAGTAAGGTTTTATTAATGTTCCAATTAACAAAGAAAGTGGAAAGATTAGTGAGGTCAGAGTGGTAAAAGGAACGATTAGTTCTTCTTCTTGGAGACACCAACAGTTCTTCCTCTTCTGCCGGTGGTCTTGGTGTGTTGTCCACGAACGCGGAGACCCCAGTAGTGACGAAGACCACGGTGGGCACGGATCTTCTTCATGCGCTCCAAATCCTCACGGAACTTGTTGTCGAGGCCGTTGGCCAAGACTTGGGTGTATTTGCCGTCAACAATGTCCTTTTGTCTGTTAAGGAACCACTTGGGGATCTTGTATTGGAGAGGGTTTTGGATGATGGTGACGATACGCTCGAGCTCTTCGTTGGTCAGTTCACCGGCACGCTTGGTAAGGTCGATGTCGGCCTTCTTGCATACCATGGTGGAGTAGCGTCTACCAACACCCTTGATGGAAGTCAAGGCGAAGACCACCTTGGTTCTACCATCGATGTTGGTGTTGAGAAGACGAAGGATGTGTTGGAATTGGTTCTTGTCGGGCACTACGAGAGACTGGTAACAAAATGAGATTAGTTGGCATCTAATTCCCGCGTGGAGGCATCCATCGATTGAACTGCCGCGTGGCTCACGAGCGACTTACCATCTTGAACGTCGACGACACCTAGTAGGGAAAGAAGGCATTCCGGGCATTGATCCCATTCTTTATTCAGCCCCCTCGAGGGGGATTTTTTTTCATCGATCCCCGAGATCATATGATTCGATGGTCGCGATCCCAAATTGGTACCATAGTGAACCACACTTCAGAACCACATGGCAGGCAATGGACTACCGATGTTTATTAGAAATTACTGTTTGCCTACTCAATGTACAATGCCATCCCAAGGGACGCTAACAATTGGTGGCTGGTGGATAGGTAGTCAGTGCTCTCGTACCGGGAAATTCATGCTGGTAGAGACGTGTGGAAATTATCATAAACAAGTGAAGGTTGGCTTGTGTCCCGCCTTGGAAAGGGGCCGGGCAGGATGCCCGAAGGGTCAGAAGCGTATCTACAGTACCGCTCACCCGTCCAGAACCTCGACAATCAGGGGTTCGCTGGAATAGTGGATGGTCCGGGTGTGAACATCCTGGCCGTGGTACAGAATCTTGTATTCGCCAGGAGAGAAGAAGGTGACTGGGAGACGCCATTGAATGCTTTTTTGAGGCGGGATCTTTTGGAGATAGGTCTGGGTTGGCCCGTTGAATGCCATGAACGAGCTGAGCTCGTAATCTAGCCGCCCGTTGTAATGGTCGTGGACGGGTTGGATTCGTAAACAAAGCCTCGCTGGGATATCCTGGTGGTTGTGAATGTCAAACTGGATATTGAGGATGTCGTTGGGCCGGCAGGAGTACCGGTTGGCGTCCAATTGCTTGATGGCCGACGGCTGAGAGGATTTGTCCGCATCGCCGGCTACGTCAACCAACGATGCCCCAAATGTGATATCCTCCTTTCGTAAGGACTCCAACATGGCTTCAGTTAATCTAAACTCTCTGAAATGGAGGACCCCTCGGTGCTCGAACGACTCAGAGACCCAGGTGGCATGGATATGCTTGAGAAGTTCTTGTTTGTACCAGAACATGGTTCTTCTCAACTTCTCTTCTTCTTTAGTTAGCTTGGGTCCCTTGGGAACCGTGTACTGCTTGTTCGTAACGTTGGGGATGGGCTGCTCCAGGATCTCCTCTGAAAGAGCAATCCTCTTGAATGGAAGAATCAACCGATGTGTGCATCCAGAGTGTACCGTGGTGCTGTAGCAACGGACGTTCGGATCTTGCTCCCAATCGCTGGTTATCGTGTCGTTTTCGTTCATTGCAATGCTTACTTCCAGGGGAAGCATCCAAACATTGCGTATGTCGAGGATCATCAAGCAGTAGTCGCCCTTGGCCTGTCGGTCGATTCTGGACGAAACGAAGTTCTCGATCGTCGAGATGTCCTTTCGCCTCACCGTCCCATCGGGTGTGGAGGACTTGAGTGGGCTCTGCGAGTCTAAAGATTCCAGGCGCTGGAACGAGAGTAACTCAATATCCAATACACTCAGCCCCTGATTCACGGTTATCAATACCGGGAGGTTAAGCTGCCTCGTGTAGAAGATGTCGGATTCATCATCTGCGCGCTCCAAGTATCCATAGTTGATGATGATGTTTCCATTCGTGCATCCTCGCTTGCCATAGGTTGTAATGGTGACCTTGTGCTCCTGACCAGGCAAGAGGTTCACTTTGATGGCTCCGCTGGCAAGATTGTGATCTGCTTCCTCAAGCGACAAGACTGGGTCATTGTGAACAGCAATCTCTACCTCGTACAGGCTTTCGGCTGAGGTTTCCTTCGAGTAGTGATGATTGCGCTGGGGCGAATCGATGGTATTGTCGGTAAAGGAAAAGGCGAGGAAGTCGATTGGCGTAGTGCCCATGTTCTTCAATACCAAGTCTACGTGGGATTTTTCCCCTTCAAACAGCATGATGGAGTTGTTCAATATGTTCGTGGAGGTGACCTCAAGCAACGGCTGTTCTTGGATCACGGAGACGATGTGGAATTTAGACTCGGTGAACTTTGCCGAGCTTCGCTTGAAGGAGAGACGCTTCTCTGCTCTATAGCTGGTCGAGTCCAACCCGCTTTGCTTGACTCTTTTGAGGTGATCGAGTTCGATCTTCCATTTGTCCTCGTTTTTCTTTTCTCTGTTTTTGTGCAGTAGAAACTCTTCCTCCGCACAGCCGAAAAGTCGAATGAAGCATCCACGAAGTACAAGTTCCCCAGAAGCTTGAGGTACCCCACTAAGTCTCAACGAGATTGAGGACCCTGAGGGCACCACAGCAGCAGAGGAAATGGAATTAAAAGGCACTCCCTCGGTACTAAGACGGATGCTGGAGATATCTAGATCAAAGGCAAATGGATTGACAAGGTTCACATCGAAGAACGACAGCTCGTTGACCACCAGAGGGACTGCAATACTTTCCCCGCTTTTCTTTGCGTACGGATTGTAAATAAATGGGTCGGCGCTGCTGCACTCCGCGTCAGCGATCTTCTGCTTCCGCTGGGGATAGGAGACTCGAGCAGGAACTGGACGACACACATCCAGCGCTTTCAAGACTGGCAAATGAGATATGCTTTTCGTCAGGGAAGTGAGCTCAACAGGGCTATCCTTGTTGTTTACTATACGCTGGAGAGTGAACGACAATCTCAGCTGCTCTTCTCGGGTGAGGGCTCGGTGGTACTTACGCAACAACCGTATGGTATAGTTGATTGTTTGCTCCGGGTCGGACAGCCCGTCTGAAATGTTGATACAATCTTCGATTGCGTCTACCTGGAGATCAGGCCATCCATAACTGTCCACTTCCTCCACCTCTTCATCCTCGGGGACAGAGATTACGTTCACTCCATACACATCGCAAAATCGCCTCATGCCTTCCAAAAGGCCAGCCTTCACTCTTCTCAGGCTACTGTTGGAGAGCTCGGAATTGGCGATGAACGGAGCAGCTACTAGAGCACATTGACGCAAGAAGTATGCGGCCTTCCGGTGATAGTTGATCGTGGCACACATAGCAGCCATCAGAGAGGAAACTCGGATTTGGTACGAAGAAGATATATTCTCGCGAGCAATATTCCAGCTCTGCATCAGGAGATTCATAAGCTCAGCCTTCAAAACATGGCTCTTGGCAGATGTGCCAGAAGGGGGTTGTGTTTCGATTCGATCATCCAAGATGGCATTCAATGCGGCTTCCCCGGTCCCAAACTTCAAAATAATGGTCAGTAGTTTTGCCCCCTTCAGCCTTGACTCGACCTGCAGACAAGGGATGTCGATCTTATCGTAGAGCGCGATAATGTTGCGGAACCTTTCGACGAATTCCCCGAAGAGTGATTTCCTTACCACCGGGCCCGTGTTGCTGTTGGAAAAGCTCGATGAGGGGAAGATCGGGATGGGAATGGAGGTGGCGGATTCCTCCGTTGATTGAATGTCAGCAAGAAGAATCAGCGCGCAATAATACCCTTCAAGTGCTGATGCATGCCACATAAAATCGGTATTGTTCCGCGTGGTTTCGATTGCGTTGGTATAGGTGGCAAGCGCATCTGGCAACTTACCAGCCATTAAATAGAGGTCCGACACCAACTTGTAAATTCTGCCTTGAGTTCGCTTTCGGACCCGGGCATCGGGGGTCGAAGCAGAAAACGGGGTAGACAAGCTAGTGGCGGAAGTTGGAGAGTCTACATTAGGGGAGGGTGAGCGCAGAAAATTCCCAGCTGGTGGGAATGCGTTACTAGGGGTGGCGGCAGGCGTACTAAGATGTTTGTCGCATGACTTTGGCGAAGGGATCGCCGGTGAAGACTCGATGCTAGCCGCCTACACAATGTACTTTAGTTCAGCCCAGGATTGTGATTGCTCTCTGACTACTTACCATGGTCCCAAACGCATTCAACATACTACTTGCAAAATCACAAATCATAGTATTCATATAGAATGTTACATTTCCAACATTTGGGATCATAATAACTCCCTTCGTGTCATCGGCTTGACTATCTGATGGCTCAAATGCATAACACCGATTCACAAGACAGGTCGAATACTATAGAAAACGAGTGAGCACACTACCCTGTATCGCAAGAAGGCTGCAAGAGAAGGGACAGGTACCTGATTTAGTGTAGAAGTAAATTTCTGATATTCTTCCGAAAGATTGGTAGAGCCCTGACACTGAATGATACCAATCACCTAATAAGCAAATGGGGTTAGATGCTGCGAAGGCGTACAACTGCCACGATGTGCACTCACTCCAAGAACCTGCCTATAAATCTGGAATTGCTCAAGGTATGCAAGCTCTTTATCATAGCTGGTGATGAAATTGAAGTGGATGCTCCCTTCTTTAAAAAGGTTTGTGGTAAAGCGAGCTAAAATAATCAGTTGTGTACATTAGCACACGGGCTCAAATTCCTGATGTCTTCCACAGCTGCTCAGATTCAAATATTACCTTTTTCATCAGCACGATTATCGGCGGCTTCTTGAGGAAAGGTTGGGGACTTCGCACCCGTTGCTCCAAAGTAAGGAGTGATGTCCGAAATGTTGATGACATTAAATTTGGAGATAAGCGAGGCATACTTTTGAAAGGCAGCAGGTTTGATATCCCCAACTGGCACTATTAATACTGTGGTTTTACAGGGATCCGTTAATGAAAGGAATGTTGGCTTCATTTCGACACCGTCTTGAACCAACGCGGAAATGAGGAGACCGGGTATGTCAGTCTTGAGACGTCAGAATAGGAAATCTGGCTAGAGAGTTTGCGATAATATTCGATGATCACCTATAGAATCCAACTGATTACTAGTCAGGCACGGATACGAGATAACTGAATGCATAATTTAATTGCCATAATAAAAGTATATAGGCCACCAACTCCCGCCCAATGTATGATTCCAGTTTGGAGAGATGCCTCACATGAATCCGATTTACTTCACGCGTCTAAAGCAATGCGTTTACCAACATGCTTGATATCCAGAGCCACCAACACACTGGCGGTAGCGATAGGGCCGGTTTTTCCAATCAACCTGAACCTCCAACATCAACCGGCCCAACTTCATTGCAGCCCTGCACGTGGCTGACGGTGATCAAATGGCCAGGGCCGAGGTGGTAATCTTCGGCATGTTGTGTCCGAAGCCACCCAGCACCTCTAGCTCTACCTCGACCAACTCACACGCCTGCATGATTGCAACTGTGATGGCATGCACCTCGATTAGATCCCTTTATTGATACCATGCTCGACATTGCAATCTGGCATGATCCGATGGATCGCTTAAAAATCCAACATATATACGCTGACCAATAGGCTTTGGCAAAAGGCTCGACTGGCAGTCTGAAAATTTTGGTATTATTCAAAAGCATCGATGACCTGCAGCAGGAGATTCTCTACTTGCTGAGTGCATCATGGGTGGTCGTGCCGCGTGGAAAGGTCCGTTTTTTGTCAACTTCCCGAATCTTCGGGAAGCTCTAGCCACGAATGTCCCCATAAAGACCCATGCTCGCGCGTGTACTATCTTGCCGTCGTTTGTCGGGGTCAAATTCCTGGTCCATAACGGCAAGGATTTCCTACCCGTCAAGGTCACTGAAGAGATGGTCGGCCATAAGCTGGGAGAATTCTCGCACACCCGGAAACGCTTCTCGTACCGTCAAACCAAGAACAAATAAATGGGTAACATATCCCTCCTCCAGATATTGGACTGCCACACTTCTGTTTTCTTTCTCAATGCTAGCTGACGGTGCAGCGAGCCAAACTCAGGTCGTTCGTTAATTTGGAAGCTCCCTGTGCCATGGCCCCTGGAATAGAGCGGCGCCACTTACCACTGCAGCTGCGATATGTATGCTCCTTGTAATGTATTGGAAATTAACCAATGCATGGCTGACCAAAAGGGGGATTACCAATACCCGAGCATCTAGACAATCTGGCAGTGAATGGGAATGCTCAGGTCTTTGATCAAGCGGGATTCTTACCTGAATGATACTAGTCAGGGTGGATCTGGATTCTTTATTGTATCTGTGCCTCGGTTTCTTTGCTCACATAGGGCACTGGTTTAGATTGGGGTTGAACAAGAGTATAAGGGTAGAAATGCATTCAGGCGGATCTCTTCGTGTGGGACAGATAATTAGATACATATCCTATGGGTATACTGCAAGTCTTGTTACACTTTGAATCCTGAGCATGTACCTTGGGTGAAGTGTGATCCTCCATAAAGGGGCAACTACTCCCCTAGGACCATCTTATATTTGATTACACGTAGTTCATTAGCCTGCCTTTTCTCTGTAACTAAACATACCTCAATTGTTCAATGCCTCCAGGGAACAGTGGAACGTTTGAAGTTAACGGTCGATCATTCATACTAGGGATTGTTGAGCTGCCCAACATTTTCCAGCAAAAAGCCTCTTTGCTTTCCCAATATCTGTTAAGGCCCAATGGAATCCTACAGTTTCTGTCGCGACGTCCACTGCTGATGGATAAACCATACTGGCAAGAGGACCAGCTGCGAAATTGGCGCATATCTGAGCCAACCTTTCAGGTGGAGGACGACACCTCCCTAGAGCCATATTCCCTTATACAGCAGCGTCTTTTTGACGATATCGTCAATGACAAAGTGACTGTGGTGGTTAACCATGAAGATGTGCAGCTACCTTCGCCTTATGAAATTTATTTCTTACCGACACCTGTGGAAACTCCCCCTATTCGTCCAACGGAAACTAAACATTCAAAGAAATTCCAAAAAACCCCAATCTTCACCCTCAACAGCGCAAGGTCCTCGGCCTCGATAGCATCCCCCATGGCGACTCTGTTCTGCGCCACCCCTACGCTGGTGAATTGGAGTGCTGCGAACTCAAAGCTATCCGCTTCCCCCAAGATCGAGAGTGTTGAAGAGCCAACCTTGCCCACGATAGAAACAACCCAGGGCCAGGAAGAAACCTTGCAGGTCTCCAACCGCAGTACAGCTGTGCACAACTCGATGTAATCCATCGAAGCCTAGCTTATCTAAAAATGGGCTCGAGCTGTCAAGAAGCTTTCCGTACAAAAAAATACGCCAAGAGCAAGCCAGTTTGTGCAGAGTACAGCCCTCTACCCGCAAAGTCTTTCCAAACCGACCACCCCACTTCGCCTATCACCTGTTATTATTTTGTTAACCCTGCTCGCCTTTGTCCCTTTCAGAGATGATGTATAAATCCCACCATTGAAGACCGTCACCCAGATACATTAAATTCTTATCTGTAATCTTATTCGACACACAATAATTAGGTAATAGATAACATGAACCTTCCAGGGTCGACAATCTCGTATTGTGATTGCGAATTTGCACAAATCAAGGCGTACACTTAATTTGTCAGCGCTCATCGATTGGCCGAAATTCCACCCGATCCAGTATGGCAATGATGGGTCCGAAAAGGAGATTGCTGGGTGTACAGCAACTTATTTGGTTCACCACGATGCTCGTTAGAGGAAGCGGCCTTAGATGTACCCTTGATTGCGAGGGATTGTGGGGTGAATTGGCTGGACGCAAATGAAATCCCTCTGTAGCCGCACCCTGATTCGCTTGGCCGGTTTGCTGTTATTCCATGCGATTAGGTAATAACCCTGGTCATCGTGCGATTTGGTTTAGACTAATTATTAAAGTTCATCAGATATATATGGTGTCGAGCTCGCATTCTCCAGCTGCCTAGTTTTCAGTTAGTGTATTTTATTGTGCCATGGCTTCCAAGAGCGTTATTTTAGTTACAGGTGGTTCCGGCCTCGTCGGCCAGGCCATCAAGTGGGTCATCGAGAACGACAAGTCCGAGCAATTCGGCAGGAGAGAGAACGAAGAATGGGTCTTCCTAACAAGCAAAGACGGCGACTTGAGGTAAGCAATCGGTTGATTGCAGGTAACAGCGCACTGTTCTAACAACCACAAAGAGACCCCGAGGCCACTCGCAAGATCTTCGAGAAGTATCAGCCCACTCACGTAATTCATCTTGCTGCCATGGTTGGAGGTCTGTTCAAGAACATGAAGTACAAGCTCGACTTCCTCCGCGAAAACCTCCTCATCAATGACAATGTGCTCCACAACTCGCACCAATTCAAGGTATTTTCTCGGTCAGCACCCAGCTGCGGGCCCACCCTAACCCACTTGCAACTAGGTTCAAAAAGTCGTCTCTTGCCTCTCTACCTGCGTCTTCCCCGACAAAACAACCTATCCTATCGACGAAACCATGGTTCACAATGGTCCACCACACGAATCCAACTTTGGGTATGCCCATGGCAAGCGTCTGATTGATGTCCAAAACAGGTCGGTTTCTCTATTGGTTACCCAGTTGCTTCCGGTACTTATTTTTTTCGAAGAGCATACAACGAGCAGTATGGGTGCAACTTCACCTCTGTTATCCCCACCAATGTTTTCGGCCCTCATGATAACTTCTCCCTCGAGGACTCTCACGTAATCCCTGGTTTGATCCACAAGTGCTATTTGGCCAAGGAGAAGAATGAGAAATTTGTGGTTTCCGGTACAGGAAAGCCCCTCCGTCAATTCATCTACTCTCGTGATCTCGCCAAGCTATTCATCTGGGTTCTTCGTGAATATCCCGAGATCGATCCCATCATCCTCTCCGTGGGTGAAGAGGATGAGATCTCCATCAAGGACGTGGCCGATGCCATCGTCGACTCGGTTGGATTCACCGGACCCTACGAATTCGACACTTCCCGTGCTGACGGACAATACAAGAAGACCGCCAGCAACGAGAAGCTTCGTAAATACCTCCCCGACTTCGAATTCACCCCCTTCAACGTCGCCATCAAGGAGTCAGTCCAATGGTTCTTGGACAACTTCGACGCCGCCCGCAAGTAACTTGCCTCTCCAGTCAACCAAAATTGCCAATTGATTGAGCCTAATAAAGTGGTTTATTGAATTGCACCCGAAGTATGATCTTACATCTATGAGATACAAGTGTAGGCACGGGATATCTAAGCAAGGAGGGACTCCTTCTTGGCCTGAATGCGCTCGGCACGACGCTCACGAGCAGCCTTGGCCTTAAGACGGTGGGCTTCGGCTTGGTCGGCGATGAGCTTGGCTCTGAGTTTCTCAGCCTTGGCCTTGTGAATGAACTCCATCAAGACACGCTTGTTCTTGAAAACGTTACCTTTGGATTTCATGTAAAGGGAGTGGTACAAGTGCTTGTCGATCTTGCCAGATTCACGGTACTTTCTCAACATGCGACGCAAGACACGTTGGCGACGCATCCAGAGAACTTGAGTGGGCATACGAGCCTCGGCGGTACCTCTGCGCTTACCGGTACCGGTGTGACGTCCCTTACGCTTAGCGGCAAGCTTCTCGCGAACTCTGAAGCGGGAGTGGACGACATTAGGCTTCTTGATGATAAGTCCATCCTTGATAAGCTTGCGGATGTTTTGGCCTGGAGGTGAGCAAGCCGGTTGGTAAGAAGGTCGCAGAAAGGGGAGTGGAGTGCAACTTACGGGAGTTGGCGTTGCCGATTTCGTTGACCTCGTTGGGGTCAATCCAGACCTTTCTCATACCACATTTGAGAACGCTAGCGGCCAAACGCTTCTGACTGCTCAGGGAAACCCTATTTTGAGAGACGATTAGACAACAGCTGCGGGCGAAAGGGGTGCATTCTCGTGAGGTTCGGTAGGATTGGATGGTTGTACGTGATGGGATGGTGGATATTCGAACTTACATTATTATCAGAGCAACCTGTCAGGGAATCAAGAAAGAAAAGAGGAGGAAAATCAACTTGCGAATTTGTTGATAGATTTAATTACGGATGTTAAACGCCGTGGACCCTGATTGGCTGTGATCCAGGGGTGGTGGATGCTGGCCTCAACGAAGCGATCAGGATTTCATTACCCTGTATTCATGCCCATCGATGAGCCGACAATCAATGGTTTGGCCAGAATTTATGGAATATCTGCTGCGTTTGCAGGGGTCCTTGACCGTGGAATTGCAAGTGTGGTGCGCAGCTTGGCCTTGGCACATCTCATCGGTTCTGTTGGACACATGGGCAGTATCAATACAAAGCCCCGCACGAACACCAGATCCCAGCCGCTGTGGCTTCTTGGGACGGAAATGCCATGGTTGTTGGGGGATTATTTGGGTGGCGGAATCCCGTGGTCACATGTCTCAGCATGGATTCGGATGAAGTGAGAAACCGACCCAAGCCATTACAGATCAGCCGTTGTTGTATCCACCCCTCAAGTGCTGGGTTTCATGAATGCTCAAACAGGCAACGCCTACAACCCAGGAGGTTAATTTAGGGCTGCTATTATTATCGTTGCTTTCGTCATTACGAGAGAACTACTGGTTTCACTCGAGTTCCCAGAGAGAAAACCCGTTGATGCTCAAAGAGGAAGGTGCCTCAGCCGTCTGGTCGCTAAGCCAAGTTGACAGGCTGGTGTAACCTTCGCTCAACCCGTTTGTCATGATTAGATTTGTTGATACGATGGTCGGCTCCATCCCATTCCGCGTGGAACCGCACTCTAGCAGCCAAACAACAAAGGGGAATCCGAGGTTGCTTCGATTCGCAGATGTCTTCATGATCAGATGTACCAGCATTGATCCAATTGCCAGTGAGCTAGGGAGATGGGTTTTGGAGCGCCAACCCACCGATACAGTAGGCTAAATCCCGCACCCAATATCTGAGCCCTTGCTCATTTAGCGACGGCGCTCTCTGTACAGTCATTCCCGGGAGCCCCAGCAATGGGTATCAAGCACCAACCCATGGGCGCCACAGAGCGGGGCTACGGCAACGGTGCACTTGTGACCGTGTAGGGTGGACGCTACATTTGTCACCCACGGTTGGCTCTAATGAACTGGGCCATGGATGGTCAGGTGCCACTCAACAAAAATCATTCCGAGGATATCGAGCTATTTTTGTGGCTGGAGCACAGTGGCATTTCGTTCACTCCCAATTTTGTACAATGCAGCTTCAAACAAGTTCCAGCTCCGTTCCTTCAGGTGGTTTTGTTTTCGGATCACGCTCGATGCACGATGGTGGGTTCCCACTAGTGCTAAAAATACAGTGGCTGAGCATGGTTCTAAAAGTAGATCTTTCCCTGTTGGGTTTACCAAACAATAACCGGATGATCCCGTGATTTGATGAAGTCACTTGTTTCATGGATGCACATCGACTCAACCCCGACGGAAACAGATGCAAAGGCTGAGACTAATGAGAGGCCATGAAAGACAATGCCGTGGAAACCACTACGATGAGGAAGATCAATCTATTTCTGAGATCCAATCACTGTCGACCCACGCATCTAATCCAGATATACTCCCTTTGGCTTGGTTAGCTGGAGAGCGGTTGGGTGGTAGCAGCCATATGTTGTTGCAAAGCGGGGCGTCGCAAAACAGGTGCTTGGCAGGTTGTCGTTCTGGACTGCGTGTATTGTGTATGCTTCGTCGGCTTGGACAGCCAAAGTGCTTGTTCAATGGCGGGCTGGTGTCCCATATCTATTTTTACTCCAGTCGCCTATATGTTGAGTCAAATGAGATGTCGCATCGAGACATACATTATCAATGCACTCCATCACACATTGGGAATTACACAACCAAGGGTACATCCATATTTGGAAGGACTATCGCAATGAAGTCCAATTTACTCCTCACCATTGAGTACTGTACAGATGCCAATTAATTAGAGTCATATTACGGATTTGCTGTTTTGGTAAGGCGCTATGCTCTTAAATTTGCTCATTAGTACCATCTGACTGCTGCTTGATCTCCTTGTTTGACTTTTTCCTGTCCCTTTGCTTGCGGTCCTTTAAGCTTTAGTACTCAGACATCCCCCTCGCATTCCATATCCTTCCGCTTGCGCTATTGACCAAGTGCTGAAGCGACAGAACACAGCCTACATATCTACAAAGCATCTGAAATTTCCTCTGCTGCACACTCCCATAACCTACACGCCTTCATACCATGAGCGGTGCTTCCAACCCACCAGGAGGCGGATGGGATCTCTCCCATCTATCTTCCTTTAACGAAGACGAGGCAACCGCGTTCCTGAGAGACCTTTACCAGAAGGGTGACTTCTATGCCAAAATCGGAGCCCGCACCCTGGTCTCCATCAACCCATACATATCAACCGATACAGACAGTCAAGCATCCCTCCAGCAATATGTTGCCTCATACAAAGACATTTCGGGCAAACGCCAGGTGTTGCCCCCGCATATATTTGATCTAACTAGCAATGCTTACCTGGATATGCGCAGAACCGGTTATGATCAGGTGGTCATTTTCAGGTAGATCGGGATGATTTCCATTTCTAAACGAGTGTTTACTAACGGTCTCTTCCTGCTTAGTGGCGAAACTGGAAGTGGCAAGTCGCACAACAAAAACCTGGGTCTTCGGATGCTCGCGGGGCTCAGAGAGGCATCGAAGAAAGAAACCCACATCATGTCACAAATCATCAACGCCATCAGTGTCTTGGAGGTTTTCGGGAACTCGCGCACACCAACAAATGTGAACGCCTCCAGATACGGAAATTACACCGAGATCCAATTCAACGAGCGTGGAAGAGTCATCGGCGCCAAGATTCTCGACTACTTGCTGGAGAAGTCACGAGTAACTAACTCCACCATGGATAATGCCAACTTCCATGTGTTCCGCTGCCTCCTCTCTGGCATCTCAGTTGAAGAACAAAACCACCTGAGGTTGGCTGACGTGAATGCATACGTTCCGGGGACATCTGCAAGTGACAATCCATCAACCATTACTCTCGATGAGTTGCGCTCGGCTATGAAGTCCCTTGGCTTTAACAAGAAGTATCAAACTCAGATCTTCCGACTCCTGGCTGCCATTCTGCATTTGGGAAACATTGCATTTGCTGACAACCAAAACCGGCCGAACGAGGCCGCCACTATCAAGAACGAAGAGGTACTTAAGAACGTGGCGGAATTCCTTGGCGTAAGTGTGTCCGACCTGATGGGCGTTCTGACGTACAAATCCACCCTAATCGGCAAAGAGATCTGCACTCTCTTCCTTAATGCCCAGAAGGCCGGAGAGCAGCGGGACAGCCTGTCCAAGGCGCTGTATTCCCTTCTGTTCAGCTGGATAGTGGAGTTTATCAATACCAAGCTATGTGCCGAAAAGCAGACCAACTTTATTGGTTTTGTTGACATGCCTGGCTTCCAAAATTTTGATGTCAACGGGTTCGATCAGTTTTGCGTCAACTTTGCGAACGAACGTATCCACCATTTCATGAACCATCACATATTCGAAGCTCTCAACGAGGAGTACAACGAGCAGGGCATCCCCCTCCCCGATGCTCCCTACTTTGACAATTCTCCTTGCTTGGAGCTATTGGTGAAGCCCGGCACTGGATTGATCTCCCTAATGGACCGAAAGACCAACCCCTCTGCGGCTGATTCCACCGAGCATCTGCTGGAGACATTCAAAAAACATCATTCGTCCCGCAGCAATTTCCATCTTCCCCCTCGAAACTCGTCCGGGAGCTTTTCCATTCAGCATTTTGCTGGCAAAGTGACCTATAGCATTGGCGAGTTCGTGGAGAAGAACGGCGATACCATCGGCTCGGATTTCATTGGGCTTTTCCGCGGCGGCGCCGACGTGGTATCTACCAGCAATCCATTCATTGCCGGGCTATTTTCCAACAAAAACGTCGCCTATGAGAGCCATCCTCGTAACGAAGCCACAATCATCGCTGCCCAACAATCGGCCATGCCCACCAGGCAGCCGTCCATGCGCCGAACCCGTACGAAATCCACCAAGGATTCCAAGAAAGTTGCCAGTATCGCGGGACAACTCCAATGTGCCCTGGAGGAGCTAGTAGAAACGCTTCAAGAAACGGTACCTTGGTTTGTGTTGTGCCTTCGTCCCAACGATGCAGAGAAGCCTCGCCAATTTGATTCCCAGAAAGTCAAGCAGCAGGTACGATGCATGGGCCTGGCCGAAATAGCCAAGCGTCGCCAGATCGATTACACCAATTCATTGACCCACGAGGAGTTCCTGGAGCGCTACGCCGCTGTATTTCAGCCCATGGGGCTGGATCAGGCCCGTGATCCGAAGCAAAAATGCCAGGCCACCTGCACCATATTCGGATGGGGCGAGAAAGACATGTTCGTTGGGAACACTAAGGTATACCTTGCATTTGATGCTTGGAGGAATCTGGAGGACAACTTGCGGCTTTACGAAGCCGAATCAAAGAAGCCGAGGCCGGAAGCGGTGACCGCCCCCGCCGAGGCCAGGAATATCCAGATGCCGGCTATCACACGTCCCTCCTCACCGGGATCCCGATCATTCGCGAGTGCGGCCGAAACCCGATCATTCTATAGCGATGATGATTATTTCGAACGTCCGGAGAGCGTATCCACCACGCCATCAGCTATCTTCGAGTCACAATATGCTCTAAAAGGCTCAGAGCTCAAGGCAGAGGCAGAGTTGCCCGCCGAGGAAGCTGAGCCACCTTCTAAGCAGCGTAAACAATGGGTGTGCTGCACGTGGTGCCTAACCTGGTGGATCCCAAGTAGCGCTTTGAGCACCTGTGGCCGAATGAAGCGACCAGATGTGAGGATGGCCTGGCGTGAAAAGACGGCACTATGCATTCTCATCCTGTTCTTTTGTGCGATCGTGGTGTTTTTCTTGATATTCTTCGGGCCAATCATCTGCCCTAGACAGTACGTGTACTCGGATAGCGAGCTTGCCGGTTACAATACTGCACAGAATCCATACATCTCCATCCACGGTGAGGTATTCACTATCAAGGATTACAATCACCACACAGTGTCATCCACCCAAATGATGAAGTATGCGGGAACGGACGCAAGCGGCCTCTTCCCCATACAACTCAGCGATCTATGCACCGGCTACAACGGCCCCATAGACCCAACGATCAACATCTACAATTACTCGCTCGATCCCAACGCAATTTACCACGACTATCGTTTCAGCACCGTTGGTAACAGTTACATGAACTTTTATACGGACAACGTGATGGCAATGCTACGTGCCAAGTACAAGAAAGGGCTTATGGCGTATTCAGCCTCGTATGTACGCAGCAAGGGCCAGTCCGGGTATTCCATAGCAATTATTGACGGTGCAGTGTACGATATGGATTCATACGCCCGAGGCCAGATCATGTCGATAGCTCCTCCAGGGTACACCGCGGTTGCTGCCACACCGTTCATGGATCCTCAGCTTGTCGAAATATTCCGGAACAATCAGGGGCAGGATGTCACGAGAAACTTCAATACACTATACGCTAATCAGCCGGATTTGAAGGCTAATATGAAAACGTGCCTTAGAAACATATTCTACGTGGGCACTGTGGACACACGTAACTCGGCTCAGTGCCAATTCTCCAACTACTTCTTGCTGTCTGCAACCATCTTCCTAACCGCCATCATGCTATTCAAGTTCCTGGCTGCGCTACAGCTGGGGTCCTTACGTGAACCAGAGGAGCATGATAAGTTTGTGGTCTGCCAAGTGCCATGCTACACCGAAGGAGAGGATTCGCTCAAGAGGACAATCGATTCCCTTGCGGTGCTCAGATATGACGACAAGCGCAAGCTTCTCTTCATCGTGGCGGACGGGATGATCGTCGGAGGTGGAAACGATAAACCCACACCTATGATTGTATTGGATATTCTTGGCGCTGACACCAGCGTAGACCGAGAGCCATTGGTGTACAAGGCGCTCGGTGAAGGAAACCAGCAGCTGAACATGGCGAAGGTTTACACTGGGCTGTACGAATGCTCCGGCCACGCTGTTCCCTACCTCGTCGTGGTGAAGATTGGGAAGCCTTCAGAGCGCTCAAGACCAGGGAACCGAGGTAAACGTGACTCGCAGCTGATATTGATGCAGTTCTTCAACAAGGTGCACTTCAACAGCGAAATGAGTCCATTGGAACTCGAGATGTACCACCAAATCAAGAATGTCATCGGTGTCGATCCTTACTTCTACGAGTACGTGCTGATGGTTGATGCGGATACAATCGTCTTGCCGGACTCGCTCAATAGAATGGTCTCCTGCATGCTCAACGACTCGAAAATCATGGGTCTCTGCGGTGAGACCCAATTGCTCAACGCCAAAGCCTCGTACATAACGATGATCCAGGTTTACGAGTACTTCATTTCCCACCATCTGAGCAAGGCATTCGAGTCATTGTTCGGCTCGGTCACCTGTCTGCCCGGATGCTTCTGCATGTATCGTTTCCGTACTCCGACAAAGAATCAGCCTCTGTTGATCGCCAACATCATCATTGAGGATTATTCGGAGAACAAGGTAGATACTCTTCACAAGAAGAACCTGCTATCCCTCGGCGAGGATCGGTATCTGACCACCTTGATGCTGAAGCATTTCAATTACAACAAGATGACGTTCACGCCTGATGCCAAGTGCCAGACGAACGCGCCAGACGAATGGTCAGTGCTACTGTCACAGCGTCGTCGTTGGATCAACTCGACCATTCACAACCTTGCTGAGCTTCTACATCTCCCACGTTTGTGCGGCTTCTGTTGCTTCTCCATGCGTTTTGTTGTCTTCGTCGATCTGCTCTCCACCATCATCATGCCGGTGCAGTGCTTCTACCTAGGCTACCTGTTGTACAAATGCATCACCGATCCCTCGTCGTTTCAACTAATCTCCATCATCATGCTCGTAGCGATCTACGGGCTCCAGATCTTCATCTTCCTGATTAAGCGGCAATGGCAGCATATCGGCTGGATGATCGTGTACCTGCTGTCGCTCCCCATCTTCAGTTTCTTCCTTCCCGTGTACGCATTCTGGCATTTCGATGACTTCTCGTGGGGTAATACCCGCGTGGTCGTTGGCGAAAAAGGCAAGGTGGCTCATGTTTCGAGTGAAGAGAAGTTCGACCCCGCCTCAGTGCCACTGAAGAAATGGGGCGACTACGAGCAGGAGTTATGGGAGGCCGATACCTACGTTTCACACGACTCCAAAGGCTCTGGTCAATCCTACAGTCGGTCGAAATCTCGTGGCCCTGAGGGATTGAGTTACATTAGTATGCCATCACCTTCGGTTCATGGCTCAGTAGACCCGTATTACTCATCAGGAGGACGAGGGCGTTCCGTCACACCTGTTCCTCACTCTGCTCAGAGCCTTTCCCCTTACCCAACGTCACTGCGCGGGCAATCGCACTCAAAAGATAGAGGCTCCAGGGCTCATTCGGCTGCTCGATCGGAGTATAGAGACTACTCTCGTAATCGAGGAGCTGCCACACCTGAGGTTTCCAGGCAACGACCTCGAGCAAGCAACGCGTCCAGTGTGCCTCCTTACACATCAAGTGCCAACGTGAATGAATATCATCCGGTGATGCAAGGTGTGGGTGGTCGTGGTGGCGCTCTCTCCAACCTACCAACTGATCAGGAGATTATGGACGAGGTCCAACAGATCCTCTCCACAGCTAACCTCATGTCGATTACCAAAAAACAAGTTCGGGACGAGCTATCCCGCTACTTTGGTATGGACATGACCATCAAGAAGGAATTTATTAACAACTGCATTGATATTATTCTTCAAGGTCATCAGTGATACTAATACCCTAATATATTCTTATCACTGCTAGCCTGACACTATATCCCATAAAATATCACTACATCCATGAATCTGTACAGCCTGTGGTATACTTACCATGCAAGTATCTGTTCCCAATTCCTACAAGTCGCAGCACTCTGCCATCATGTGAACATGCACTTGACGTTACTCAAACGACGATCCTAACCGATTTTCATTCATTCTCATCTCAACATGATCCATACGCCTAATGCATGACTATAATAAAGAATTACTTTGCTCAAGTGGGTGCAATTTAACTAAATTTACGTCGCTCCGTCGAAATCAAAAAAAAAATAATCCGTGTTCGTTGGATGCTACCTACTGGTTTCATCCGCCTCCACACCACAACCACAGTGATTTCCTACTGTTGAAGTGATTGTAGAATGAAGCTCAAACAACTCGAAGGATATTTGCAGGAAGTTGCAGTGTTCGGTAAGACTCTGTCTCTATAGTTTTTTTTCGAGATGTGCTCCTGTTATAACTTTCGTGCTGATTCCATCGATGGTTTAGACAACCCGAAAATCCAGTTCGAGCAATATCCTACCACTCCACATTTAGCTGCCAGGATGCTTTATACAGCCCAGAACTCATACGAAGATATCGAAGATAAAGCCGTAGGTGATTTCGGTTGTGGCTGTGGAATTTTAAGGTACATCTTGATTTCGATGCATTCTACCAAGTGTTCATTCAAGTTGCTTACAAGTCCATTAAACCCTATCCTCTCTTTTATTCTTGGGTGGATGTTAGCATTGCGTCTCAGATGATGGGCTCCGCGTAAGTAAATATTTTTCAAGCTGAGACCAAAGCTACAGCTCGTTTAAATTAACGTATTCCTTCCTAGATATAACGTTGGTTTTGATATTGATCCTGACGCTTTAGCTATCACACAAGAAAACTGCGAAGAGTTGGAAATAGAGATGGATTTAATTAACATAGATCTGGCCAGCCAAGACGAGGATTTGCTCAAGCGTTTTCGTGGTAAACTTGACACTATCCTTATGAACCCTCCATTTGGAACGAAAAACAATGCTGGCATCGATATGGTTTTTCTGAAGCGTGGTATTGAGGTGAGGTTGGCTTTAAGTGGCTGTCATCGTGAATATTGACTGATCATCATCCGGGATTTCTGGATAAATACTTTCAGCTCGCTAACAAGGCTGTATATTCTCTGCATAAAACATCCACTAGGGAAGTAAGTACTTCTCTTCTTGATGTTGATTAAGCCAAGTTTACTAAAATCATTTTCTAGCACATCATGAAGAAAGCCAAGGAGTGGGGAGTTACTTGCCAAGTGGTTGCTGAATTAAAGGTAAGGTCATCGTTGCTACTCTATTCGAATAGTTGTTAAACTTCATCCACAGTTTGATGTTCCCGCGATGTACAAATTCCATAAGAAAAAGTCCGTTGATATAGAAGTTGATTTCCTTCGATTCGAAAAACCAGATTCAAATTAACTCTCACATCAATACAGTTTACTAAATTGTTGGGGCCATTGTTTCTTTTACATGTCGCTGTTTGTTGTTTCCTTTAATATGTTTCATTCTCTACCTGGGGCTTGTGATCATAACAGCGAAATTTACATATATACGGTGTTTGTGAGCTTACTGCTTTCTAGAATTGCATTTCCAATCATTGCCGAAAACCTTAGGCAACCGCTATACGTGGAGATATGTTCATCGCCATTAACTCTTGGAATAATAGTTTACACGCGTAAGGAATCAGTGCTTGAGAAATCTAGGGCATAAAACATGTTAGAATTCAACCAAAATCTAAACGCGATATGATTATACCCTCGTATTATTTCTACAGCTACGGCATTCGAAAGTGTTTTTTCGGAGGTTCGCTATTGCCAAGAGGCCACATAAATCGCATATATGAACCCTGTATTCATCGGAAACATCACAAAGTCGCTCCTATCATGATTGTTATATCGTTGAATAGTATCAAGTAGATGGAGAAGGAAAGCTACCTTCAGAAACAATGCCATGCCATGCGATATGATGCAATCTCTTTCCATTTCTCCGAATCGAAGCCCTCCTTCTCTCTTCCTTCCTTCAATCGGTTGACGACTCAAGATTTGAAGGGGTCCCCGAGCACGGCTATGGATCTTGTCGTCCACCATATGCTTCAATTTTTGATAGTAGGTTGGCCCTACAAATACCTGTGCTTCCAGTTTTCTACCGGTTAGACCATTATAATATATCTCCAGTCCCCGTTTTTGATAACCAAAGGCTTGAATGGCTTCGGAGATTGCATCAACACTAACACTAGTAAACGGTGTAGCATCTCCTTCACTACCGCTTAGTGCCGAAACCTTACTTAGTAAACATTCAACCAAATGTCCTATTGTCATACGCGAGGGGATCGCATGAGGGTTAATGATAATATCAGGAACGATCCCTTCTTGACTAAACGGCATGTCTTCATGTCGATATACCAGACCTATAATCCCTTTTTGCCCATGTCTACTGGCAAATTTGTCGCCAATTTGAGGTATTCTAGTACTTCGAACTCGAACTTTTGCAAGTTTCACCCCGTCCTGACCTGTACTCAGCATCACTCTATCAACAATTCCTGAGTCACTCATCTTGATTGTCGTGCTTATATCGATGTTCTTATGGTCTTCGGTGCGGAGTCCTAATTCCTCTGAGCCATTCGGGATTGGCATCGTTTTCCCAATGATGACACTATCGTTAGATACTCTCGTACCGGGAATCACCATGCCATCATCGTCTATCCAATTGTACCCTGCAGGCTTCATTCTTATCGTTGTGTTTGGATCAGGGTTTTCAAATCTTTGATTTGTGATGATACCATTTATCTTCTCTTGATCCATGTAACTATGGTAATAAGTACTCCGGAATAGACCTCTATCAATACTGCTTTGGTTCATTATTAAAGAATCTTCTTGATTGTAGCCTCCGTGGGATAATATAGCCACAATAGTATTCTGTCCAGTCGGAAACTCATGAAATCGTAGGTATTCCATAGATCTGGTGGTACACAATGGCTTTTGGGGATAGTACAACGTATTGGAATTGGTGTCCATACGTAAAAGATGATTAGTTAGATGTGTACCAATTGCTTGCTTGCTCATCGCTGCACCGTAGGTATTCCTCGGAGATTGATTATGGTCAGGGAATGGAGTTGTACTTGCTGAAACGCCAAGAATCATGCTCGGATGAATCTCACAATGTGTCCACAGTTGATGATTTGAAGTGGACATTTTCTCCAACTCAATATCCGTCTCATGACGATTACTGATTCCGCGCATATTTTCAGGAGTCATACTAATAAGCGCAAAGTCCTCTTCAGCTGTGTCAATATATTCGACAATACCGTTAGTAATAAGCTCGGGCCAGCCAAAAGGTCCTTCAGTATTTTCTCCATTCTGCAAGGAGCGTATGTCTCCTTTTGTTATTCGCAATTTGTTATCTTCGACAACGAATAGTGGGCGACAGATTCGACCTGCATCGGTAAAAATCCGCAGTTCTTGGTCTCGATAGTCATACACAATGCTGATCTCAGGACTGATATACCCTTGGTGTTTGGCGTGTCGTAAAATATTCATCAACGAGGTGGGGTCATGATGAATTCCTACCCATATTCCATTCACAAAGGCTTTGGTAGTATCCACAAGGTCCTCCTTCGAAACCTCCTCCAAATTTTCCATTGTTAATTCTTCTAGCAGGTCGAAAATATCTCCCGGTGGATAACCAACAGATACATATGCCATTAATGCGAAATTTTTGACCAAACCGCAGGCTTGCCCTTCAGGCGTTTCTACTGGGCATATCATTCCCCATTGCGTATTGTGCAATTGACGTGGTTTTGTGAGTTTGCCATTACGGTGAATTGGGGTGTTGCACCTGCGCAAATGCGATAATGTAGAGACGAACGTGTAGCGATTCAATACTTGTGATACACCCGTTCTTGCTTGCAACTGCTTAGCCTGGTCACCCCAGTTTCCAGTGGCTAATGAATATACCAGCCCGTTTGTAATGATATTCGATTTTACAGCTGATGTCAGTCGGATGTCACGATTATATTCAATGCATTTACCAATGTACTTTCCAATATCTTTGGATAATTTTTTAAACAATGTTTGAAATAGCATTGCTAGCAACGGTCCTACTAGATCCATTCGTTTGTTGCTATAATGATCGCGATCATCTAACTCACGCCTTCCTAAAGATGCTAAAAGCAGCCGATGCACCATATACCCGAGGAAGTATGCTTTTCTAGTTTGATTGTAGGCTTGAATACCCATATGCGGAAGAAATTCATTTTGTAGTATACTACTAGCATGTCTAGATTATTGATAGTTGAGTGTCAATCTCGAACAAAGATGGAATTTCATATTCTACCGAATTCTTTTTTCACTGCTAACTCCTACATAGTGGCCCCTTCGTCCGATGAAATCCAATGCTACGTTCATTTCCTGAATAACAAAGGCTTCCTCAATGCATGGTTTCATATACTCTAGCATTTGCGAATCATTCTTGTCGTAACATATGTACTGCAATATATCTTTATCTGCCAAGATTCCTAGAGCCCTAAATACGATCACAACAGGAATTTCTTGCTTGATGTATGGTAGGTTGACGCGTATGTATTGTCCAGATATCTGAATTTGTTAGAGAGTAATTAGCCATCTACGCTAAGTAGAATATAAAATATCGTACCTACCCCTTTGCTTGTATTGCTCGCCAACATTTTGACCAGAACAGGATTCACCAGTGAATGTCCTCGGGATGTAGCACTCTTGACCTCTGCAATAAAACTGTAGGGTGATGGTGGGGTCTTGGCAAAAACGAACACCTTATTTGTTGCTGTTCGCTCTTGCGCTATAAGCACCTTTTCTGAGCCATTTACCACGAAGTACCCTCCCTATTCAAATTCATTAACATAAGTATTAAAGAAAAATCTGATATATACACACTTGATCATAAGGACACTCGTCGAGATTATGAAAATCAGCTCTATCCAGCCCTGTAAGAACACAGAAAGAGGAACGTAACATGATGGGGATCTGTACATCAAACGGTAAAATGACGATTAGTCATTCCAGAAGTTATCATCACAACCAACTTACCTTTCCGATAAACATCTTATCATATTGGTCCTTTGAATAGCCAGTGGAGGATTTCCTTAACAGTTGGGAGTTTTTTGCCTCGTTGGTACCAGGAGAAATGCGTTTCTTCATATCAACGTAAAGGGGTGCCGAGTACCTATGGAAAATTTCGTAGGTTATAGCGATATTGTTATGCTGTTGCTACTGTTATAACTTCATACGTTAATTGACGTAAACGTGCTTCGTTTGGAGATATAGAATTAGTACTGCCATCTGCCTCAGTTATTGTTGGCTTTGAGAGATAAATTTGCCCAAATTGAATTTGATACTGAATCTAGGAAGCAAAATGTTGATAACAAACCAAGCAAATATACCGACTCGAGTTTATTTACGATAGTCGAGTCGCACCCGCTCGATGATTCTATGACTATTTCTGAGTTCTTGTCTACGATATCCTGGATAGTGTTTTGGATAAATTCGTCGAATGAATCCAATTGCTGCCTAACTACGCCTCTTTCTTCAAAAAAAGAGGTAATAACAGCCCAACAATCCTCTTGGGTGATGTCCTCCTCCGTGGATTGAAGGTAACTATTATCAAATCTTGTGATATCACTCAGATTTACCGTCTCCAGCTCAACCATATTAAACGGTAATAACTGCCTACTAAAGTTTTGTGGATCAACCGGAATTCAATATGTCCGTTCGAGTTGCTCTTCTACTTGGCCAAGGTGAAAATGAACCAACTTCAAAGCACTCTGGAAAACAAGAAGCTATTGCCTGAAATTGATGACAGTTGCAACTCACTAACCGGGACTCCAATCTATCTTATACTGAGCCATTTAGCATCACATATTCAGGTAACTTAGTGATCAAGCATAATGGAAAAACGCATACAGCCATGTTTCAAAGATCTATTGTGAGATGATCAGGGCAATACTGATTGTCTGATTGATATTTCCATACTCTAGTGGTCGTACCACACACGTAATTTCCAGAACATCTATATAATGAAATGAGTCTTAGCCCTGAGAAAGTGAGAAGTGATCCTCCAGGTCTTTCTGATTGTCTCATCGGGAATAACGTCATGAGCCACGGAGTTTGCCATGGTGCTTACTGATAGCATCTCCTAAACGTTGCTAGATTCCGTGGTATGCTGAATACTTTGCAATTGTGGCGTCATTATCATTCACCAGAGCTAGTCTTAAACTAGGTTTGCTGCGACGAAGCTTCTTTGTCTTTGATGACGATCCCTGTGAATATGTTAATTAGGTTCTAGAAAAGAAATTGGCGTTCCTTCTAATAATAAAAGTCACAAATACTTCCCCTTGTTGGATTGTTGTACGATAATCAATATAGGAAAAATCAAAGCTAGACGACGATTGGGTTATCAGGGTATTGTAGTCGTGGTCCAACTGTGGACAACCAGTGCAAAGCCGAAGTTCACTCAAAAATCTTTGGGTAAAATGTAACATATGTAGATTAAATCTGTTCACGCACCAAAAATTGGTTTGACTCATTCCCTCAGGGGATAACGCATGAACATTTATATAGCTTGCCGCTATTTTACTTGGAATGCCATCTGAAATTATATCCTTGACCGTTGTCGTTTCTTTCATACCCACGAAGATACAGCTCTTACTCCTTCGTATTTATTAGTCGTTCTCGAGGTGATGCGAACCAAAACTTTTGTTCTAGCACTTGGATGCCTATTGATTGTAACGTCAATATGCTATCTAAGTATTCAGAAGACACCTGCGAAATACATTGATTTCAATGATCTTACGTCTAGCCGTGCCACATTCCGACCTGTAGTCAAACCACAACATACTAATTCTACACTCACACAGCAAGACACCTCCGAGCAATGCCCAAATCTCCCAGCGTCTGAAAGACAGGACTGTGGTTATGTGGGAATAAAGCAGAATGAGTGTATTGCCAGAAACTGTTGCTGGAATCCTTCTCAAGAGTCCGGAGTGAATTGGTGCTTCTACAAGAAGCAAATTCAATACACCTGCTCAGCAGAAGTTTCACAGCAACAAGACTGTGGATGGATCGGCATAAATGAAGGTGAATGTAAGAGCAGAAATTGTTGCTGGAATCCTAACAATGACTCCAACGAGGCCAAGTACTGCTTTTACAAACGCCCTGTTTGTAATGGATATCGTGTAGTAAACTCCGTTTCCTTTGTTCGTGGATTTTCGGCCGATTTAAAATTGAACGAGCCTGGCTGTCAGCTGTATGGTAAAGACATAAAAGAGTTAACAGTTCAAGTCAGCTTTGAAACAAAGCGAAGATTACGCATCAAGATTATCGACCGCGAGCAGCAGAGATATGAGGTTCCTGAAAGTGTACTGCCACGCCCACCGATCGACTATAGTGAAAAAGACTACGAGTACCGTTTCTCGTTTACACGAAGCCCCTTCACTTTCGCTGTATCTCGTAGTGACACAGATGAGGTTATCTTCAATTCATCTGTCCCTGGGCTGGACTCATTGATCTTCCAAGAAAAATACCTGGAGATATCTTCGCAACTTCCTGTTGACGCAAACATCTATGGACTCGGAGAGTTTGTAGGGCCATTGAGAAGAGACCCGAAGGCGACGCGTCAAACTATATGGGCCCGGGACGCAGCCACACCCGTGAAGGAAAACGTCTATGGAAGCCATCCTTTCTATTTGGAGATGAGAGGGAGCAAAGCTCATGGCGTCGTAAGTATTGGATGAGATAACAATGGATTGGATTTCTCTCAACGGTTTTCAGTTTCTACTAAACAGTAACGGAATGGATGTATCACTATCCACACGTCAGCTTACTTACAAAGGTCCGAAATTTCTATGAACTCCTCCCTATGAGTGAAAGCTAATCTTCTTATTCTTAGTCATTGGAGGCGTTCTCGATTATTACATTTTCATGGGCCCTTCTCCCGCTGATGTTGTCAAGCAATATACTGAGGTTTGTCCGTGTCCATCACAATCAGTATGGGGGTATATTGACTCTGTGTTCTAGGTCATTGGAAGACCCTCGACTATTCCATATTGGGCGCTAGGCTTCCATCAGTGCAGATGGGGATATAAGACCTTGGACGCAGTGAAGGAGGTTGTAGAACAATACAAGAAACATAATATTCCCTTGGAAAGTAAGTTCCTTTAACTGAGACGTAGCACTGGTTCAGCAACTAAACCTGGTTTACTAGCAATGTGGACTGATATCGAGTATGCTCCCATTTATGATGCATTAATGTGCCTGTTGCAATCCTAATATTCTTGAAATGACAGCTACATGGACAAGTACAAGGATTTCACCTTTGATCCCGTAGCCTTCCCTGTGAAGAGGGTTCAAGAATTTGTTGAGGATTTACATCGGAAGCATCAACATTACGTTCTGATCGTCGACCCTGGAATCAAAATCGAGCCCGGATATAAATCTTTTGACGAGGGCATCAGTCGAGATGTGTTTTTAAAGAGCGCTTCAGGCAATTATTCAGTAGGCTGGGTGTGGCCTGGATTAACCTATTTCCCAGATTGGTTCAACCCCGAAACCAATGAATGGTGGTACGATGAAATGAACGAATTTTTGAAGACAGTCCCAGCAGATGGTAGGTATTTGATGAAACTCCTGAGATCGCCAGCTAGTACTAACCCCTCCGTACCCACAGGCATTTGGATCGATATGAACGAAGTGGCTAGCTGGTGTGTTGGTGAATGTGACCCTAATACCGATACTTCTGCGCACCTGGATCTTTCTGCAAACATCCAGAAATCGCAGGCCCAAGCACAGCAACAATACAACATAAACAATGCCGGAAAGCGGCTGCCTCTTGATTATCGCACTGCTGCAATTGATGCGATACATAAGAACGGTCTGTTGGAGTATGATAGTAAGTAACAACGGACTAAAGACATGCTGTTGGCTTCTAAGACTAATGTGACTCTAGCACATAACTTATATGGACATATGGAAAGTATCGTTACCAGGGACGCTCTGCTCCGAATCAATCCCGAGAAACGACCTTTTGTACTCTCGAGATCAACTTTCGCCGGAACAGGTAGTCTTGCTTCAATCTACCCAGCATCAGGATTTAGCGAGCTGAATGACTTGTAATAATAGGAAAGCATGCCGGCCACTGGACAGGAGACAATTGGTCCAATGTAAGCGACTTTGTTCTATTTTATCAGGTTTTTGCTTAATTATTATTTCCTTCGTAGTGGGATCATCTCTACTATTCGATTCCAGGTGTTCTAAATTTCCAGATGTTCGGAATCCCATATGTGGGAGCAGACATTTGTGGTTTGCCAATTTCTCCTTCGTCTGTTACAACCACATTGTACTGACGTGGTTTTCTTCAGGATTTATGGGCAATACTAATGAGGAACTCTGCCTCAGATGGATGCAGCTAGGGGCCTTCTATCCGTTCTCGCGAAATCACAACGCACATGATACCATCGCGCAAGAGCCTTATTTATGGCCGTCTGTTGTTGATGCGTCCAGAAAGGCCCTCAATATTCGATATTCTCTTCTGCCGTACTTCTACACACTCTTCCATTTTGCTAGCGCTGAGGGGGCCACCGTATGGAGGCCTCTCTTTTTCGAATTTCCCGATGACCCTGTTGTACTGGAGATTGATGAGCAATTCATGATTGGAAAAGGGCTTCTAATTGCACCGGTTCTAAAGCAGCAACAGACTAAGCTCAATTTGTATCTACCCGCTGGCAAATGGTATGATTTCCACACTTACAAGCTGATGGCGGATTCAAGAACGGGTGACTACAAGGTGCTGGACGTGGGTCTTCAGGATATCCCGATGCTTGTTCGAGGTGGCCAGATCATCACAATGCAATATCCCGCGTTGACCGTTTATGAGTCTCGCCAAAATGACTACTATCTGATGATTGGATTGGATGATGACCAGTTTGCCGAGGGCGAGCTATACATTGATGATGGAGAGAGCTTGAGGGTTGCTTCTTCATCGTTGATCAGATACCAAGTTCGCAAGAATGTACTCAATGCCGAGGGAACCTTCGAGTACACTTCTGGAAACCACTTATCGAAAATAATCATTGCCGGTGTCAGAGACGGCGTTCACACCATCAAAGTTAATGGCGATGTTCTGCAGCAGAGCTTGTGGCATGTCGATAGGGCCTCTGAGGCAATCATCATTGATGGGATTCGCCTTTCTATGGATGAAAAGTTCACTCTCGAATGGGAAGAATGAGACTAGCGTGTGACCTTATCTCTCTATACCTATCTGTAGCCGCTAGTGTATTTTATATTATGTTTTCCGAAACAGGATGCCAATGCTGTTAGAAGTGGTGTGTGGTGTCAGAACACCAATTTAGTACTAATAAAGTAGCTGCGTTATACATATATCATTTTTATGGTACATATCGATTTCCTGGCTAATTATGTGGTGCAGAGGATCAACGGCGCCAGCGCACCGGCTGGGGAGATGCCAGATTCATGCTAGCATTATGCACTGTATCATCGTTCTCCACAACAAGTTTTGGCAGGGTGCTTTTGATCTCCTTTACTTCGCACCCAACGGCCAGCAGCTCCATCCGGACTTTTTCCATATCATCCTCCACTATCAGCCTCTGTTTTAGCGGCGACGGGGCCTCCTTGGCGTCTTGTTCTGGTTCCTCAAATTGCTCACTGGTGACCTGGATGCCCATTTTCTTCATCAGCCGAGGCATGCTTGGCCGATACTGAAAATGGCCATTAATCATGTCCGTAAGGTCAACATTGTCCAATCTGGGAACATCGGTAATGGGCCGCAGGCCAGCAATCGGGCGTCCAGCAGCACTTGCTCGATACAAAAACCCTAAAGTGGGGTGTTAGTGGGGTGTAGGGGCAGCTGGCCTTTGTGTACTCACCTAGAACCCAATCACTCTTCACGTAGCCGTTCACGAATCTTCCAGACACAACGCCGGCGCACTGCTTCCATTGTTTTGTGCTGGCGGTGACGGGTGTTCCAAACAGAAAGACGTCCTCCACGATGCCGTATGCATTGACTCGAGCCAATTCCAGCAAGCAGTAAAAGATTACTCTAGCACCCAGTGAAAACCCAACCAGGCTCACAGGCCGGTGGCCTTGAACGTGATTAAGTAAAGTGTCAGCCAGTACCTAATGGGAATTTGATTAATAGGCGCCTGCTGAGAACCTGTTGGTCAAAGTTGATTGAATACCAGGCCAGCTTTCTGAGCTTTGTCCAGCCCAATCGACCACGGATTATCGATCAGGTATCCGATTTTGGTGAGGGCTAATGGCCACGCCAACGCGGCCAACAGGGCATGCAGCATAGTATGCTGTAAGATTTGCTGAGTGGCAAAGCTAACAACCTAGGAAAGGAAAACGTTGTTAGACGGCGGCTTGGAGGCCTGTGTGACAAGTGTGACCCTACCTCGCCGGCAATGAGCTTCAGGGCATTGCCAAGCTCTCTCAAGACCTCTGGTTCCCAGGATAGACTGAAGTGATCACCGTAGTTGGCATCGACGGTCGAAAATGGAAGGGTCGCATCATCGTCCGTGGCGAGCCATCCGCTTATGGTAATAAGCACATTGGTGCGTTTGTGATCTTGTTGTGCAACGAACTGGAATACGCTAATACCCCTGGTTCTTCTTGCCATTTTAAAGCCTACCAACTCCAGTTCAGTCACCACACAGTAACCGAGATACATGAATCAGAAACATACCAGCCATTCCTAAATCAAGGCAGTCATGGGTTAGTTGTTACGTGAGTCTAAATCCTGGTGTGCACTCACCAGCCCCAGTCACGGCGCCACCAGTGGTGATTAAGGCAATGCCGCCTGTGCTTCCCAAAAATGCAGTGGTCCCACCCACCCCCAGGCCGGTGAATGCCGCACCCAATCCCGCGCCTATCAAGGGGGCCAATAGCCCAGCAGATAGGCCCAGGACTAGACTACCCCCTGTGGAATTTTAGCTTTTGTGCTACTGAAAGCCGCAAGAAGAGAACTACCTGTCACCGCTAGTCCCATCAACACTAGTCTCTTGGTTTTGAATTGCTTGTTGCGTTCCAATGATTCACGGTCATGCTTCAACGTCTCGGCCACCTCATAGAGTTGCAGCTGCTGCGTGATGCTTTTTTCGAGGTAAACCACCTCAGGCCAGGGCAGCTCAAACAGCTCCGCTACCCGTTTGAGCAATACACGAGCCCTAGAGTCATACATGCCGTCGGATATGCAGAGTAGGAACAGATCGCAAATAACGGTCCATCGAATGTCTACGATGATTGAGTTTTGAACTTCGGTGAAAGTGGAGGAATCGGGCGTACTTGGCAGCGCCTCAACCGTAAGGTCTCTCCCCTCGTCAACCAGACATTTACACATGTCCTGTGAGAGAAGTTCATGCGATTTTAGCTGATATATCATTGCTTGCTCTGAGAGGGTCGTCGGGAGGGATTAGTGACTGTCTGCAGCGATGACATGGTGGATGAATATGAAATGGATACTTGCCCGTTTTTTCTATCTCCATATGCTTGAAGAGGCGTTGTAGAAGCCTATTCGAGAAGTTTACCCAGCTTCCTCTCGCCCCGCTGGATTCCGAATCTTCAAAGAGGGAGCTTTCAAGTTCAGATAGCACCAAGGAGCACAACCCCACGTAGCCAAACTTGCGCTTATCTGTCAAGATTTCTTTTGTGGTGTGAATACTATGAATCCTCCCCTCGCTCGACTTTTGTGTAGGTGAATACACTGGGAACGTGCCACTCAAATCTGGGTTCTTTTGGTTGGGTGCATATGCCTGAAGTGTGGTATCAGTAAAATCACTGCCAACACTTGCGTCACCAGGGATCTCTGTGGAAATGTGTAGTTCTTTTTCCGGCAAACATAGTGTATCTTCCCTTTGGTGCGCAAAGCTGTCTTCAGGCATATTGTCTTAGAGAAGAACAAGGTTCAGAGGCTCGCATACAGCCCCTAGCAGATTAAGTATCGACTGAACAAGTAATGTAGGCCATCTGCAGGAGTGTACAGCTTTGCATGCCCGATTACCGTTCGGAAAATCGCCGTTATTTCTTACAAACAGTCAACCATTGCTCCCTTAATCTATTGAAGATTGGTGGTAAGTGCTGCATTCCTTTACATTCATATATTGATCCGCGTGAATAATGATTGGCTAGCTTGGGCTTGCATTATATATTGTGTTTAGTGCAGTTTCCTTCACACCAATTTTGTAGCCTTTGCATATATGTGATCAGATTGCCAATTCAGCAAAAATAACTCTCATATGGCAGCCTGGGAAATACAACAGTGGAGTGATTGTTTGAATGAATAGTAACAGTGCTTTCACAGCTAATGTGTATACATAACCTGTAGGAACATTTGCTTAGGTTTTTGGTCATATATTTTGCTCAAGGCTCTAATTTGGCCAGCAATGGTGGAATCTGAACACTATCAGCAAAGCACCAGCAACCACACCAGTAATCTCATAGTTAGCTCTCTATCTATGGATACCACTAAAAGATAATGGCCAATGCTCTGTCCTAGTAACCTGAAGCTGATTTGTGCCCTAAAGGTGGATGATTAGCCAGTTTGCTGTTTCCAAATAATGGTGCACTACTTACCTAACTTGCATGAGCTATCTGTGATCTTTAAATCTAGAAGTTGGAATCTGACAATACTCTGATATGCAAATATCAATGACTAGCTTAGAGTAAAGCATACTTGGGCTGAAGTCAATCTGCATAAATTGACTCCAAGCAGCAAGAAATTTAAATTTAACCTGTCTTTAATTTTGCATATTACCAGAATTTGCAATGACAACAGTGCTTGAGCAAAATCATATATTGCATTGACCAACTGTGTTGACTTGTGCCATAGTGTCATTGTGCATAGTACCTCTTGGTGCTAGTTCAGTAGATAAATGTTTGATACTTTAGAGTGATATCCAGGTCAACTTTGGTCATAATCAGGCACTTGACATCATCATAATTCTTCAAAATTATGGAGCAAGTCAATTATTTTAAGAAAAACTGCAGATACCCTGAAGATTTAAATTCCTCATATGGTCCAACTCCACTGCCTTTGTGCATATGCCCTTAGAACCTTTGTTGCAAAAGCTAGGGCACCATGTCTACAGCCCACAAGTTGCCAAGTGAAAGCAAAAAGTAGGCTTACTCTCCATGTCAGCTTAAAGGCTCAAAGACTCTCTCTATGGGTTACAAGCCCTAGGAAGTCACTGTATGAAATAATACTAAAACTACCATCAAACATTCTCACACTGATAAACAGTGGGATGAACCTGCTACCAAGTCAATGATAGGAGGGTCTTGGAGTAGATTTATGTGACCTGAGGGACTAGCATATTGTTTGGCTATCACTCAATACTTCACTGGATGTATTAGTTGCTGTAAGTGTGCTTTACAAGTACTACGTTAGAGTACCTACACAACTTCTATATTTAATAAATCATTAGGTTCAGACCATAAATTTTGCCTGCTTGCCCAATCACCTCTGATGTCTTGAAAGCTCTTACAATAGTATATAGGCCCCAAGCTGTGGCTCTCAAAATGTCTGCTACTACCATAAATGAAATATTTACATCTGTGGAAATGCTGGATGGGTGTAACTTCTAGGTATGATAGGTACAGTAGGATGCTGCCAGAAAGGTTCATTGCATACTTCATGAGGGAAGAATACTCTACTGTTGGTGCATTCAAAGTAGCACTACAGTATTGGATGAAAGAACAGTGACCCTTCAGCCTCATATACTTCAGGGTCAAATATATGCTTTTAATTGAATGCACTAGAGCTAAAACAGTACAACATGTATAGAAGGCCTAGCAAGACTCCTATAGGTTATGTACCGCATAAAGCCAAAGGGTTCCTGCCAATGTCCTTGACCTGAGCAGGAACCCTACTCTATGAAAAATTACTATGACAATCCCATCAACAGGCTGTCACAGTACTAAATACTGCAACTAAGAGGAATTAATCCCATCAGGACACCATGCAAAGACCATTACAAAAAACTTGGTCATAATTTTTCATCACCACAATACATAAGTGGCTTTTAATTGGTTCTCTGCCAATTCTGTCACTTTCTGATCCTAGACACTCAAATACCTCCTATATTTGTGTTCATTGATTAGTTATTGCCTCTTTTCCACACTCCTTATTTCCTGACTCATCCAATGTTCTTATTTTTCATGCATACAAATTGGTTTATTTCTGTCAAAACTTCAGTTGTAACTCAATTTCCAATTGCACTGACCTCTACAAGTTCCAATACCCTACACTAACAACAAGCCCAACCCCACGCTCAACAAGTAACTTTATTATAATCCACCACTCAATTAGTATTTCTGCTGTACTACTCCATTTTCATGACTTTAGCAGGAACCATATGGCTCTACACCACTGTTCAATTGTTGGTTCCCATACATCCTGGTCTTTAGCTGGCACTGCAAGGTCTAGCTCCTCATCTGCCAGTCTTTGCAATCAGTCCTTGCAATATTCAAGTGCATTTTCTTGAGCACTGCTCTTGAAGAAGTACTGCAGCCTCTTGATGTGCCTATTATGTTCCAAATTCAACTGAGGGAATTATGATACCCTTTTGAGTTCTTGACATTGTTATTCTGTCTGTCAGTGGGATCTCCGCTCTGTCAATAATGGAGGATGTGGAGGCTGTGGTATACAAATTGCCTTTCTCTGCAAACTCATCTACCTCACTGGAGTGTAGCTCAACTGGCCGCGCTTCCAACTCTTGTGAAAGCAGCTGTTTTCTTGTTGCTAATTCTTCTTGGCTATGAGGGGATTCAGTCTGTTCCAGGCTTACAGCATTAACCGTCAAGAGCTGCAGCTTTTTTCTCACACTTACTTGTCTCTGGCTTGGGAAGACTCTTCCCCTTCACCTTTTCCTTTATCACTGCCAGATCTTTCACTGCTGCTTTGTCTGAGTGCCTTTTGTATTGAACTATGCTTACTCCTTGATAAATGCTGCTCTGATGCATCTGTAGTGGCCTGCTTGTCCCTTGCTGGCACTCTGCAGGCAACCTGATGCTTCCTTCCCACTTGTTTCATGCTCTCAGCCAATGCTGTGAAGGGCTCCTGTGGTAGCCACTTGTTTATATCACTGCCAGGTCCTTCACTGTTACTTTGACTGAGTGCTTCTTGAGTAAAAGTATGCCTTTTCCTTGGTAAGTGTTGTGCTGGTGCATCTGTGTATGCTTGCTTTTCCCTTATTGGCACTCTTCTAGCTACCTGATGCCTCTTTGACACTTCTTTGGAGCTTTCAACCCTGCTTGTAACAGGCTCTTGAGGAAGCTGCTGGTTTTAGGCATGATATCCTTGTTCTTCTGCCATTGATAATTTCTGTTATTCTTAAGGTACTTTCTTAGTAAACTAATGCTGGCCCAAAATCCATTTGCTTGTTCATATCCAGGATAATGCTAGTGGAGCAAGTCAGGTGCATTATGCTGAGCCTTGAGTTCCTGATGGTCCCATGGTATGCTGGCCTTACGGTCTTGGTATGTTCCTCTGCCGTTACATCAGGAAATAGCTCAATTCCTGGCTGTGACACAGAGCTACTTAAGTTCCTTCTTTGCAGCAAAGATACTGCTTTCTCTACCTGGGATATTGATTGCTCTAAACCTTTTATCCACTCATCCTGTTACTGGACTATTTCCTGATTCCTCTGGGTTGTTCCATCTATCCTATCAGCCACTGCACCTACTTGCCTGATTAGTGCTTTGGCATGAGCTGACAGCATATATGCTAATACAGGTGGTGGTGATGTTATGATGGCCACTTGCTGGTCTTCAGCTGAAGGTACTGCTTTTGCTACATTCTCATGTGCCTCAGGAATATGGTCAGCTTGTGGCTCTGCAGAGATTCCCAGTTTCCTACTTGACAGAGAGCCTGAGGAGTCCACATTATTTCCTTCAGTGGGCATACAGTCCATAAAGCTTTTTTAGTTGCAGCCCTGCTTGTTACACTGAGTGTCAAATCAAGCAGTTGTCCAACCATTCTTCTGCTGCTGTTAGCAGTAGGGCTTGGTTAAGAACCAGACAAGTTTGCTTTATTTTTTAGCGGCATATATATGGAAGTGAGTAAAGCCCAAAGAGAAATGCTGTTGCATATATGTGTGTACGTGATGCCACAGCATTATTTATGATGCTTACTATGGCAGGTCATCATTGAATCTTATATTCATGTAGGCCCAATGTCTCAAATACAAGACTGTCTTAAGCTCACATGAGTATTGACAAAAAAGTGATATAATAGTGTTACACTGTTGAGTGTCAAACTGCTTGCCCCATGGACAAGACTACTTTGATTCAACACCATAATAGAAGAGAAAAACAACCATCTGGCTATTGTAGCAAACCTCTCAGCCATCAAGCACACAGGCAGCATAGGAAGTATTACTAGAATCACAGCCAGTGCTTTGCCACACAAGTCAAATTGGACCAGTCACCAGTCACTACTGTACCAACAATATCTTGCAACTCACTTGATACTTCTATAACAGCATCTGTTCATACTTCTCACCTTGCGCATACTGACTCAGGAGAGTTTGTGACACCTTTAGGCTCCCCCCAGTCTTCTGAATATGGCACGCAGAGTGATAGCTCTGAAGAAGCAAGCTCACCAATGGATTCTTAGCCCAACTTCCCTAACAACAGTGCCCTGTATGAGCCCAGCAAAAACCATTATGCAATGAGACAACACCTTTGGAAAAATGCCAAGAATGTTGTAAAAGCTTGTAATTCCACCTAAATATTCACCTAACTTAGTCACTTAGATCATTACCTTCAGATCCTAGAGAATACTGACCAAATTCCTTGTTGGGATATACTCTGAATATTTTCACCAAAATACTAGGTACCCAGAACATAAAAATTCTCAAAGTTGTCCAAACAGCCTCATACTTTGCACACATGTTCTTGGGATCTTCCTTAACCTATTCTATGTGTTTGTTATGCCAAGACCATGTAAAAGTATACGCACTACTTTTACATTTAATAAATCATTAAGTGAAACCACATAATTTACTTGTCCTCCCAATCACTTCCAATATCTCCAAGACACTTACAACAGGTTATGAGCCCCAAGCAGTCACTCTCTGCAATGTCTACTACTGCTATTACTGGAATTTCCCCCCTGCTGAAAAGTTGGATGGATTTAACTACCAAGGTTGGAAGGTGCAGATGAAGATGCTGCCACAAGAAAGAGGCCTTTGGGATATTGTCTTGGGAGAAGAATGCCCTCCTAAAAACATGTGAAAGGAAGCCTTAAAGCACCAGAAGAAAGAACAAAGTGCCTTTATCTGCATTTGCCTTAATGTTAAAGACAAATTGCTAATTCAATGCTCAAGAGCAAAAATGGCAAAGAATGCCTGGAAGGCATTAGAAGACACGTACCAGTCATGTTCAGCTGCTAAGAAAATGTATCTGAGACAAAAATTCTTTACTACAAAGATGCAACCAGGAGAAGAAATGATAAATCTAATTTACAGAATTACCCTGCTGGTAGATGAGATGGAATATATGCGTGTACCAACTGCTGATGAGGATGTGATAGTTACCATCCTGAATAGCCTGACAGACAGGTTTTAGGGCCTTCTAGCAGCCCTAGAGTCCAGAACTGAAGATCTGACCTAAAATTTCATATATGGAAGGCTCTTGGATAAGAATTAAGAAAATCAAGCACCAATAAGAAGGAAGAAGAAAATGCTTTAATAAGCAGTGAGAACCAACAAAGGAGTTACACAAGACCCTACAAAGGCAACAGCAACCTGTTTTGCAGCTACTGTAAAAGGAAAGGACACATATCAGACTGGTGCCTCAAAAAGAGAGATAATCAGCAAAAGAAGCCTGAATATGGAAATGCTGCAACAACTGAAGATCAACTATTCATATATGCACTAAGTATGACCACAAACAAGGATTCTCAGATGTGGTACACTGACTTTGGAGCATCTCAACACTTTTCACGCCAAAAAGAACTTTTACCCAATATCAAGAAACTCCAATTAAGAAGGTTTTCATGGGTGTCAATAGAACACTTGATGCAGTGGGAGAAGGAACTATCCAAGTAAGCCTAAGAAGCAGTGAAAGAAGCCATACACTGACCTTTAAAGAAGTACTTTATGTACAAGAAATAGCCAAGAACCTACTATCTGTAAGCAAGGCAACAACTGAAGGACTCAGTTTCAGCTTTGACAATTCTGGATGCAAGATCACTGATCAAAATGGTGCTCATATTGCTTTGGGTATCAGAGATCAGAATCTATACAAGTTGACTTATATTCCATCATATTTGGAAGCCAATATAAGTAACTTAAGTGAAGAAACACTAATGCTTTGTCACTGGAGATTTGGGCACATCAATTTTGATTATTTGCGCAAAATGATCAAAGATCAGCTAGTTTCTGGAGTAGAAACTGATTCCCCAGCTAGTTTGGAGCACTGTGAAGCCTGCATATATGGGAAACAAGCCAGACAACTGTTCAAGAGCTCTGGGTTGATCAAAACTAGGAAAAAATTAGATCTAATTCACTCAGATCTGTGGGGACCTATGCAAAATTAATCCTTAGGCGGGATGAAGTATTTGATTGCTTTTATTTATGATTATATAAGATACAGATGGGTCTACTTCATGGAGAGAAAGGTAGTAGCTCTGTCTAAGCTCAGGGAGCTCAAAGCCATGGTGGAGAGAGAAACTGGAGAAAAATTAAGAAAATACCCTCTGACAATGATGGAGAATATACCTCAAAACGCATCATCCACTTCTGCAAAATTTATTTGATAAAGCCAGAGACTACTGTACCATACTCCCCACAGTAAAATGGAGTAGCAGAACATGCCAACAGATCAATAATTGATATGGCAAGATCTATGATCCATGATCAAAAATTATCCTATGACTTTTGAGCAGAATCAGTTGCCACTGCTGTATATTGTAAAAATAGGAGTTATAACAGCATACTTTGTGATTCTATTCCATTTGAAGCATTGTATGGGTACAGACCAAGTGCAGAACATCTAAGAATATTTGGGTGTAAAGCATGTGCCAAGAAACTGCCCAGAAATTAGTCAAAATTTGAGCCAAAAAGTGTAAAATGCATATTTTTGGGCTACTGCAATAAGAGTAAAGCATACAGACTCTACAATACCAAAGCAAAGAAGCTAATTAAGCCCAGGAATGTGTTGTTTGATGAAAATTGAAAATTTTCACAAAAAATGACATCGGATGATGCCAAATCTGATCTTAATTCCACCAATTGTCAGGATTGATTCAGAGAAAAACAATGAAAGTTTTTTCACTCCAGAGGACACTACAACTGTGTTTCAGCCAGAATCAGTGCCCAGGAATATCCTAAAAGTGACTATTCCAGTATTGAATGCCCAGAGATCCAATCAGACAAGAAATAGCCCAAATTACTATATCAATCAGAGTACAAACTTAGCCTGTGCCTATTCAGTCCATATTGATGAACCCTAGACTGTAAAAGAGGCCCTAAATAGCCCTCAGACAAAGTTTTGGAGATCTGCAATGACTGAGGAATATCAGGCCCTGATGGAAAATAAAACTTGGGACTTAGTCAAATTGCCAATCAACCAAAAATAAATTGAATGCAGATGGGTCTTCTAGACAAAATACAAGGCTGATGCTACAATTGAAAGATACAAAGCAAGACTTGTGGCCAAAGGATACTCTCAAGCAAAAGGACTTGACTATAGTGAGACCTTTGCACTGGTGGCCAAGTTTAATTCCATCAGATTAATATTGGCTATTGAAGCCAAACATAAGTTTTTTATTCATCAAATGGATGTAAAAGCTGCATTTTGAATGGCAAACTTGATGAGAATGTGTATATGGACCAGCCTGATGGGTTTGCTGACCAAGATAACACCCATTTGGTCTGCGAGCTAGCTTAAAAAGTCACTATATGGTCTCAAACAATCACTAAGAGCCTGGAATTGCAAGATAGATTCTTATTTGGAATCTTTGAGTTTCAAAAGGAGTAATGCTGACTATAGTATATACTATAAGCCAGATAGGGCAAATCCAGCTCTATTAGCTCTATATGTGGATGATCTTATTATAGCCTCCGATAACCTAGAAACATTGGAAGAGACTAAATCTAGCCTATCTAAGGAGTTCAAGATGCCCAATCTTGGAGAACTCAGTTACTACTTAGGGATTAAGTTCTCTATAGACAGAAGTACCCAGACTATTACCCTAAGCCAATCCAAGTATATTCAGATATACTAAAGAAGTATCAAATGAAAGACTGTAAACCGGCAGCTACCCCAATGGAGACAAACCTTAACTTGGTCAAAACTCAACCATATCAAGAGAGCTTGGTGCCATCTGAAAGCGCTGACTTTCCTTATCAATCTATGGTTGGCAGTCTGATGTATATTATATTTGGAACATGTCCAGATATCTCATATTTTGTGGGACAGGCAATAGTGCCTCAATCAACAATTAGGTAGAGTGCTTCATCCTGTACCACAAATTTGCTGGCTTCATCCCAGAGTATCTTCTTGATCTCTTCATCCACCTCATTAGGAAAGGCTTGCTCCTCCAAGTACTTTTGTAATAGGCTAGGCCAATCTGATTCATGCACAAAGTTAAGTTGTGCAACTTGTTCTAAACTTGACAAGGCATCTGCAACTGTGTTGTTTTTCCCAGGGCAGTAGACAATCTCCAAATCAAATTGCTGAATGTATTCACTCTGTTGTGTCATTCTTCTAGTGAGTACCTTCTGAGTAAATATATACTTGAGCAGAGCATGATCAGTATTCACGGTGCATTTGACTCCTTCAATATAGCATCTTCATGTCTTCAAACAGTGTATTATGGCAAGCATCTCCTTCTCATGCACTGGATAGTTTTGTTCTGCTGAGTTCAGTTTCTTGGATTCAAAGGCAACTGAGTAGTGCTTTCCCTTGTGTTCTTAGCTCAACACTCCACCAATTGCATAATCTGAAGCATCTGTACACAGGGTAAACTCTTTCCTGAAGTCAGGTATTCCTAAGCTTGGTAGCTTAGCAAGTTCATTCTTGAGCATCTGGAAGCCAGTCTCACAAGCTATGTCCCACTTATAGGTATTATCTTTCTTGAGAATATCAGTTAAAGGGGCTGCAATACTTGCAAAGGACGTGACAAATCTCCAATAATAGGAAACCATTCCAAGGAATGATTGGAGTTCTGATATGCTATGGGGCTACTTCAGGTTCTTGATAACTTCAGCCTTCTTAGGGTCTAAAGTCACTCCTGTGCTAGTCACTATATGTCCCAGATATTCAACATGCTCCTTGAAGAATTCACACTTGGCTAGCTTGCCATATAGTACACTTGTTCCATTGTACCATGCCAGGGTGTGCGGCGCAATCCGTGGTTGTAAAGAACAATTGGGCGCAATATTATAGCTACCAGAAGGAAGGATTGTTCTTTGACAATTTTGCACTATGCGGGACAATCTCGCACACTATGGCACAATCTGACACAATGAGGTTGGAATGGATGATTGTGCCAACTTGTAATGTTTGCATCACATGCGCGATTGGATACCGCCATTATGGCAGGTAAAATCCGGTATTTGGATATGTCTCTTTAATGTAAATGGAAATAAATGTGTATCACACTATAAACTACACTAATACTTACCATTTTGGTTACCCTCACTCCAATTGGACGGTATCTCAGTGGTTAATTGGTCCAAAAGTATCCTGAAGCTGGCAGCCCCCAATTGGCTGATTGACTACTAAAAAAGCTACCTGATTTGCCATCAAATATCCCATTTTGCTCATTGAGCAAGTAAATCCCTGATCCTAGTGATTGGACAAGGTGTCATAGCCAGCACGCAAGCAATTGTGTGGGTGCAAAACAGATCTAATAGCTGCACTGGTATTACAGATGATGTATATATATGCAGGGTGTTTATTTATAGGGGTTCTGTCTCAAATGTGAGATGGCCTTGATATTACTTATATCAATAATTTGATGATTACTGATTTGCAATGGCTCAATTTGGATTGCAAAAAAAAAGGGTTGTTGGGATCATTACAAATGTGAGCAATTCAAAGCAATTGTATCATCTTCTCCTGGGTTTTTTTCTCACAGGGATTACTACTGAAGCATTTGGTAGTGACTCACTTTGCACACCTATACTACTTCCTGGCTGACTATCATCTTGGCTACTTGTGTATTTGTAGTCAGTATTTTGCCTCCTAGTTGATGAGTGCAATGCTACAGCTTGGCCACGCTGAATTGCTCCGACTGAACCAACTGAATTGGCCTGTAGTGCCACGCACTGACACGTTCTTTTACTTGCCAAGGGCTCCAGTGGTTGAGGCACTTCATGTTGGTCATCATCAGTCAGTTCACCAGAAGTAACTCGCTGATGGTCAGGCACAACAGCACACGCAGGTGCGCCTTGACGTGTTGAGATGGCCCTTGGCTGAGTTTGATGTGATGCTGCAAGTTGACGCAACTTGGTCCGCTCCAATGAACTTGTGTCTAAATGAGCAGTTTGGCAAGTTCTTGTAGTTTTGCTCTGAAGCGCACACGTTGACCCAAAGCACGTTGACTTGATGCAGGGCGTTGTGGTGGTGTATAGGTCCAAGGGAGAGATATGTCCAACACTTCTCAAGTGTTTTGTGTGTGGGGTGTTCACTGGGTGCAATAACCTCTGGCAAAAGCTTGCTAGGAATACTTGGGTTCTGTCTCTAATCTAATGTGAAGGGGAATAAAGCCACAAGCTTGTCAAGGGAAAACTATTGAGCTACAATCCCCAACTTAGTTGGCATCTTAACAAAAGTATGTGCTGGGTTCAGCATCCTTTGAGATGACAATGTACTAAAGCTTCCAAAGTCAAAACAACTGTAAACTCCACCAGCAGGGACTTGATAAGAATGCAGCTGTGGTCAATAGTTACAAAGACAGAAAAGTATCTTTGCCTGTACAAGAACAAACTTAGGAAAGAATCAAATATAATAAAAGATACCTACTCTGAGTATTCCTCACAAGTAGTGCCTCCAAGGTCAGTTGGCTGTCAGCACGGTTTCCTGGGAGTGTCCTGTGGTCTGGGGTTGGAAGTTCAGGTAGCAGCAGGTAGCAGTGATCACACTAATCAACAAGTTGGTATATTGATAAAAGGGATGATGATTTATTGTTGAGGGATAGCCTCCCTTATATACTTTTCTCACTGGCTAAGTGATTACTAATCATGGTGTTCCAGAAGGTTCCAGAGATCAATAGAAATCTTAATGACATCAGAATGACCTAAGAATGTTCTAAGTAGGTGCCGGAAGGTTCTAAGAGGCACAGCACATCCAACCAATCAGGAAGCAGTATTCTGAGACCTGTGTAACATGGGGATACCATATATGGTATGGAAATGGTAGGGATGGTGACACAAGCTGATCATGTGTCACGGGTACTGGCGCGGGTACTTGCCTAATATAGAAGTACTTATAGCTAGTAATCTTACATAAAGTGAGGGGTAACTTATGCAATAAGGTAAGCAGGTGTGATAGTCAACTGGCTTATGGGATAGTACTGATTGGGTAAGACAAATGGGATAAAACTAAAATATGTGTAGTAGATGTATAGGGAAGTAGAAAATAAGGGAATGAGCACATCTGTCAGTGGGTGTCACTCTCACCCCACTACAGCGTACTGGTAAAGGGTGTTGGCGTACTCTGGACTGACATGTGCCGGCGCACTGTGGTTGCAAGAGATGGTAGGGAATCCAGCAAGGTGTGCTGGCGTGATCTGGATGATGTTGCTTGTGGTCTGTATTCTTCCTCCTGAAGCTCACCATCTGACTCCTCAAGGTATTCACTTACCCTCTGTCTGATACTTTGGAGCTGTTGCCTGGATGAGTCCTGCGTATATTGCTCTTGGAAGCCACTTAGCTCTACTAATATATCACGTAGTACATTAGTCATTTGAGGCAAAATCTCTTAGGTTCCCAAAGTTGAGGCACAAACGGACGCGTCCGGCCTGTACAGTGCAAATTGTGTGCAAAATTGCTCCTGCGTGGCTTCTTTGTCAAATCCCCTCACTCTCAGCTCATTCTTGATTTCAATACTTGTCTTGTTATATATCTTTTTACATACATTGGCTGGCATCTTGATGTAGAACTCATGCCACAGCTTTCTACTGAGCTTTGTCCATCTTTGTTGACTCTCTGAGGTATCTAGTTCTGCTAGATTAATCAGTAGTGCCCAAATATCTGTATGAAGGCTCATCATAGACACTTGGGCCATACTAAAATCATTTGGCAAGAACTCAAACGGATCCAACATCAACTTTTCCGGTCCAGACCATGCTTGTGAGCTGGGGGATGGGTTTTGTCTGGGTTGTACTAAAGATGACTTGAGGCTTGGTATGGGGACCATAGCAACGGATTTGGATACTTATACAGCAGTATATTGGCATCAACCTGGTCTTATATGAAATATATATGAAAACTAATGTGATTGTTGAATTTTCCATATATTATGCATGATGCATCTTGGATTGTGTTGACATGGATCAGATCACATCAATTGCAGATTTCCTATTAGATTAAAGACCTATGATTAAAGCATCCATAAAAGTACCAAGGCATTGTTTGCGGATGATTTTTGCAACATAATGATGGGATACATGGCAATTGATGGAGATTTAACCATAATGTATTAAAAATCAGATAAATAAGGTGGATCATACCAAATCGATTCAAACCGCCTTAATATGATCATCCACCAATTTTAATATGACTTACTCATCTGAATGGTCTTTTCTCATCAATCCCATCACTACCACTGGATTTCCTTTTGACACACTAGAGGAGATCTATTCCAAGTACTGTGGACCATCAACCCCAATCTACTCAAGGAGATCCTTGTCAAGCTTCTCTGCTATTACAAGAACTATTGCCCTACAAGGTTTCATCCCACCATCCATGGCAACAAAAGTCCTAGAAGCTTTCATTCCCAGCTGACAGCAATGGAGAACCACCTTGCAGAGGGTATGAATGACTTAGAGCAAGCTTGGAATACTAGGTTCAGAAGCTCCAATAGACTTCCATATCCCAGAGTGTTCAGCAACAGGTTCCATATCAGGAGTATTTTGGATACCTTCCCAGTGAGGATTAACAGACCTTCTAGAGGGCAGAGGCACTTTTATTCTGGCAAGTACAAGGCACACTGTGTGAAGTTTCAAGCACTGTCTGACATTGAGGGTAACATCATCTGGTTTAGTGGGCCATTTGCTGGAAGTAGGCATGACAAAGCACTCTGGGTAGAGAATCATCCTGAATTCAGTAGAGAGGAGAAATGTATGGCAGACTTAGCTTATATAGGAGAGGATTGTCAGAGATTAGGATGTATTGAAGCTTATAGGAAGTCAAGGAATGGTGTACTTAGCAGGAAGCAGAAGCTCTACAATGAGATATTTAACCATTTCAGAGTAAGGGTAGAGCACACATTTGGATATCTGAAGAGATTCAGCATATTGGCAGGTAAATACAGAGGAAAGTCATATATAGGAGAAAACAGCAGAATAGGTAAAATAGTTAAGATACTTATTAATGCACAGTATGTTCATACAAGAAGACATCCACTGAGAGAAATGTGTCTGGAGCATTATGAAGAGTAAATAAAGCTAGGAAAGCACTATTCTGAGCAACATAAGTAAGATTGAGTAAAATTACCAGTAACTGTATCATACCACAGGCATCATGGTAGAAGTCATGGTGCCAAGTAGTGCCGTAGAGTGCCAGATCAATCCAGCACCATAAACAGGATGGCACTATGTGGCACTATCCAACAGAACAAGTCTAGTTTGTTCTCTCTTAGCTTCTTCAAGACCTTTTCAATGTGCACCATGTGATCCTCTTCTGTCTTGCTGTATATCAATATGTCATCTAGGTGGATTATCACAGACTTATCTACATACTCCTAGATGACAGTCTGCATCAGAGTCATGAGTGTTGCAGGGGCATTGGTGAGGCCAAAACTCATGACTAAGTACTTGTAGTGTCCATATCTGGTCCTGAATGCTGTCTTAGGGATATCTTCTGGCTTCACTCTAATCTGGTTGTATTCTGACACAAGATCAATCTTGCTGAATATAGTGGCTCCATTGAGTTGGTCCAAAAGCTCATCAATCCAAGGTATGGGATACTTATTCTTCACGGTAACTGAGTTGAGAACTCTGTAGTCAATGCACATTCTAAGTGTCCATCCTTCTTCTTGACTCCCCATGCTCCGTAAACGAAATTGATCCTGGAGAAGCAAGTTAGTCAAAGAACTTCAAGGACAAAGCTCCCACTTAACCCCTGGGATATGTGAGTACTCAATGTAGTACCCACTCTTTGCCCAAGAGTTCTCCCAAGAGTTCCCTCCAGAGTCCTACCCAAAGTCCTCCAGTACCCTCCCTATGATTCCCCCACGCGTCCTCCCCTCCTATCCCTGCCCTTATCTAGTTAGAACACTTACCATAACAGGAAGGTGTTCACACCCCTATTTTATAACACATTGTCTATTGTCTAAGCCCCCCAAGTGATATATATATCTACCCAATTGAACCAGGAAGAACAACAAGATTTGGACAAAATAAACAGAAGTCTTTATTACCTTGCTACCTTCTATCGGAAGCTATTCTGAACCAAGTGGTACTGACTTGACCTACAAGCTCTCCCACTCACCAAGTACAGTCAGTAATAACCCACATATTTGGTGCCGTCTCTGCGGAAATAAGCACAAGTGAGGTAATGACTACTACAATCAAACTAAAAACATACAAGGGAAAGAGAGAGAAAGCCCTTGAGTGGTTCGATAAGTTTGAGAGAGTTGCGGTTGATGCAGGATGGGACGACGATAAGAAAGTAAGAGAGTTTGCAAGACATATGGAAGGGTCAGCATGGCGATGGCATTATGGGTTGGAAGATGCAGTCAAAGACAACTGGGATGCACTAGAAGAAGCCTACAAGACACGCTTTCTATATGCCCAAGGATACCACTACAAAGCCCTTCTACTGTCCTTGCGGAAGAAAAGCAGTGAAAGCTATGAAGCCTACACTGAACTGTTTCTCCAACAAGTTCGATGTCTCCCAAAGGACAAAATTGCCAAACGACAGCTCATGAGGTATTACATCATGGGCTTAGACGACAAAATAAGACGTAGGGCGTCCAAAGAACAACAGGGATGTAAAATGTTGCAAGAGTTGGTCGAACAAGTACAAGGGGTCATCTTGCTATGGGGGCTACCCTATAGTGATACAAATGATCGAAGGACAGGGATCCCCCGTAAGAAAGGAAAAATTGCCTCCCCAAAAGACCGTGAGTTAGAGGAATTACGGCGAAAGGTCCAAGAACTCTCAATCAACAATGTCCAAGAAGTCCCCAAAGAAGGTGATAAACTCTGGGAAGCTGTCGTAGATCTAAAGGCCCAGGTTCAAGTCCTGACCCAACAGATGGAACAACCACGACAACAGTATCTGTGTTATGTGTGTGGAGAAGTAGGTCACCAGGCCCATGAATGTGAAAAACGGTACGGAAGAGAAGCCGTACCGGACACAAAAGAGAAGAAGGCGTCAAAAGACAGAGTCCCTCGCCAGGAGGCCAACGGGACTCAGTCAATCTAAGCCCTCCGGTCAGGACAATCAAAGTGCGGAAGAAGAAGCGTTGACATGATGCTTCTAGAGAGGAGGCAAAGGAACCTGTAGTAGAGGTTCTGTCAAAAGGAAAGAGCGCAGAATTAGGTGAAGAAGTACGGAATGAACCTTGGGAAGAAGTGTTAAAGCAAACAAAGAACGCTAGCACGTCTTCCCATGGCCTATTCCCCATAATGAAGGTACTAGAGCAAACCAAGGCAACCCTCCCAATAACCAATTTACTGGGACTGGCCCTGGCTCTAGTCAAGGAACTGATAGAGGGATTGAAGGAGATAACGACCCTCCATGTCAACCAGACGGTCCTGCAAAAACTGAATAAAGGTACATACGTAAAGGTACGTATAGAGAATAAGGAGATTCTTGCCCTTATCGACACAGGATCCTCTACGTTGATCATGTCAGAGTCATTAGCGAAACGTCTAAAACTAAATATAGTCCCCAACGACACCATTCAAGTACGGCTAGCGAATGACCAACTGGATACAACGGTAGGTGTGGTGCCTAATTGCCCCATTTGGCTAGGCAACTTGATAATACGCCAAGATGTCGTGGTCCTACCCGTCACAGCCAACGACTTACTCATTGGCGAGAGTTGGTTTATCCAACATAAGATGGATATACTTTACAGTGCATCTGAACTCAGGTGGGATACCAAGAGTATCCCACTGATTCATATCACCGATGAGAGCAAGGCGCGTAGCAACAGTGTGACAATTGAAGAGGTGAAACCGTCGCAGTCTCTGATCATCACACGAAAGGTGATAAAAATACCACCCGTCAGTGAGACGGTGATCTCATTAGAAACACCAATAGCGTATTCAACAAGCAAAAGCATCCAAGCAACTGGAAGGAATCTTGATCCCTAAAGTATGGATACCACCGAAATTTGAAACGCAAAGCCTGAAATGCTTAGTGGTTAACAACGGGCAACACACGGTGACATTGCCTAGAGGAGTGCCATTGTTAAACTTAGAGGAAGTCAACAGAAATGACCAAGGACCACCTCCAAACAAAGAACCAGAAGAAGAACTCCCCAAACTAGATGTGGACCCTGGTCTACCACCTACGTTACAAGACAAATTCCTAGAAGGAATACGTCCGCTTGCCCGAGTATTCTCTAAGAACCAAGTAATTGGTCATATACCTGGGGTATATCACCAAATCCACCACGCCAACAAATACCCCATCAAGCAAAAAGCCTATAGGAATTTGAAAATTGACACAGACTATATCAAAGAGACGATTGAAACTTTATTAAAAGACGACATCATTACAGAGAGCCAGTCTCCGTGGGCCTCCCCCGTAGTGATAGTCCCAAAGAAAGACGGAAAGCGACGCTTTTGCATTGACTACCAGAAATTGAACGCCGTCACCTGGAAGGACGTGTATCCGCTACCGCAAATAGACGACCTCTTGGACAGATTAATCGGAGCTAAATATTTTAGCTCTCTTGACTTAATCTCCAGGTATTGGCAAGTAGAAGTAGCCCCGGAAGATTGACCCAAAACCGCTTTTATAACATTGTTTGGATTATACAAATGGAACCGACTACCCTTTGGCTTGTGCAATGCCCCCGCTACATTCCAAAGGATGATCAACAAGGTGCTAGGAAATCTACAATGGGAATGCGCCCTTGTGTATCTGGACAACATCACAATATATTCCCCCAATGTAGAAGAACATATACACAATGTGCAATGTATCCTGACATCACTCCTTGAGAACCAACTCAAACTACATCCCAAGAAGTGCCATTTCCTGTATACAAAATTGTTGTTCCTGGGCCATAAGATCTCGGCAGATGGAATATACCCATCTACGTCACTCCTGAAAGCCGTTCAAAATGCACCTGCACCAAAGGACATTAATGCAGTGTTGGGATTCCTAGGATTAGCCGGCTACTATTGCCGCTTTGTCAAAAACTTCGCAACAATAGCAGCCCCCCTATACGAATTGACGCAAAAGGGCCAGTGTTTTGTATGGTCAGAGCCTCAAAAGAGAGCATTCGATCAGCTGAAACATTCCCTGACGTCACCGCCAGTGTTACAATTTCCCAATTGGGATGCGAGATTTTTTATTAACTGTGATGGAAGCCTCACTGGTATAGGCACCGTACTGGGACAATACCACCAACCCGGCAAATTCCACCCAATTGGTTACGTGAGCCGTTTGCTAAACAAACACGAACGCCACTACCCCGCTACCAAGATAGAATGTCTGGCTGTTGTTTATTCAATTAAACAATTCCATACATACATACATGGTCGCCAATTCACAATAGTAACGAACCACAGCGCACTAGTCTGGCTGATGAAAACTAAAGACTTTACCGGCCAACTAGCACGTTGGGCCCTACAACTACAGCAATACGACTTTGAAATAATTCACCACGCTGGCAAGAAACACCAGGACGCAGACTTCCTCAGTCGCTATCCTGTTTGCCAAATACATGTCAGTGATGAGTACGAGGACGTAATCTGCTTTAAAAAGAAAGGGAGGTATCCCAAACACATTGTTACAAGCAAACAGAAGAGAGAATTTCGAAGGAAATGGTGTCAGTACGAAGTACAAGAAAATCAACTATGGTTCCTCCAATGACAGTCCAGAGCCAAGGTACCCCCACTAGCAGCCCGTGAAGAAATCATACAAGAAAGACATATGTCATTAGGACATGCTAACCCCCTAACAACATATAAGATGTTAAGAAAAACGTTTTATTGGCGAAAAATGATGACCAATGTTACAAATACGTTACAAAGATGCACCACTTGCAAAAGATTCAACCGGAGTCAGAAGATAGGGACAACAGCACCAATACCGGTTGACCTGCCCTTCCACCGAGTAGGGATCAACTTTGTTGGCCCCTTTATGAAAACAAAGAAAGGAGAATGATACATAATAATTGCTACCAATTATTTTTCAAAGTGGGTAGAAGCCCAAGCCGTCCTCAATAAAGATCAGAAGACAACCGCCCAATTCATTCTAGAACACCTCATCTGCCAACACGGATATCCTCAGATACTCCTGTCCAACAATGGTGGTTCCTTCCTGAATGACACCGTGGCCCACCTGTGTAAAATGATGGGCGTGAAACAAGTCTTCACGGCCGCGTATCACCCCCAGACTAACGGATTAACCGAGAGGATGAACCAGATGTGTTGCCGCATACTGGAGAAGCTTCACTGGGAACTTCCCCAATCATGGGCCGAGCTGCTCCCACTGACACTCCTAGCAATGCGCACCACACCAAATAAAACAACGGGTTTCTCCCCATATGAAATCCTATATGGACAAAGACCCAAGTGGCGGGAGGAAGCTGGATTGACAATGGAAGGTGTCCCCCTGACTACACATAACGACTATATAGAAAGGTTGATACACCGTATCGCCCACCTATACATAAAAGTATTCAAAAATGTTAACAAGCACCTTCCCCCTCCACCCAAAAATGAGAAACAAACGAGACGAAAGTGGAAACCAGGCGATAAGGTGTGGTACAACCAAACCGTTGCAGGCCTCAAGTTCCGCCCACAATTTACACCCCGATGGATTGGCCCATGCACCGTTATCAGTTCGGACCACGGACCAAAGTCCAACATCACCCTGAATAATAAGACAATCAGCAACGTAGCGCCAGCCCATCTGAAACCGTTTCATCATGATCCACCGATCATCACTGAGACCAAAGTGTGATTAAACGATTATCAGGACAAGGATAGAGGAAGACACGGGATACATTCGAAGTTTATTAGAGGAGATTTTAGTCAATATAGGTACAAATAATATGCGCGAGGGAGTTTGCCCAAAGGGGAGAACAAAAGAATGCATATGGAAGGCGCCAAAGGAAACAGTTCACCCAAAACTGGCAATACCCCTCCCACTAGCAAGAACCAAGATGATATCAAAAACAAAACCGACCTGCAAGTGTTAAGAGATATGGTACAAGCGTTACGTACGACGAGAGCCACCTATGAAGAGTCGTTTGCTGGAGCAGTCACACTAATACAAGACACAATCAGAGAGGGACGAGACAAGTTACCCACGCCAATACAAAGCATGGAGATACTACCCAAGAAGACCGTGTACCACCTAAGAGGAGGTTCCTTGATCATTAAGGAGAAGGACGCCGCGCTGATTCCTGTATCCATACTGGACACAGTCAGACAGAAGACACAAGGAATCAACTGTTGCGCCCTCACAAGACCTCGAGAGCCCCCCTGTTTTGTTGCATACTTGCCATTAATAGGTACCACGGTTGTTGAGGTATACGCAGACCTGGTACAAGCTGCAAGAGCACCAGAAGTAGAACTCCCGATTGAAGGACTCCTCCAAGAAATTTGCGAACATCTTGAACCACATTTCCAAGAAGGAACCATCTTAGAGAAGATACGCAAACGGATTAAATACACCGGCCAGTTAACCCATGCAATCCACCGAGTTGCTGTGTTACAACTATTACAGTGGTTTACCATAGGACAACTCAGGAATCAGTACGAAGTCCAACTCCAAGAAGCCGAAGAAACCGCTGCGGATTCTGTAGAAACCATGAGGCAAGTACAAAAGCGCCTCAATCGCGCCACAGTTTCTACGGAAGAACTACAATATGTCTCGGAAGAAGCAAAAACTTGTTATCAATAACAGGTGACTGCCAACCGAGTGTACGCCCTCTTCAAAAGGTCCCCCGCCGTCATATTGAACACAAAAAGGACAAGCCCCAATAACGTTTGCAAGATAAAGAAGCAAGACTTTATTGCGCTATTGCACCTTTTCTCGTTCTCTGACCCTCCCGAGGAACTTACCCAGAACCCTATGGTTTGCCAACTATTTGGCTCTGTGGAAAACATCCCTCGAGCAACACAGGCCGCACCCCACTCTGCCACCAAATGGTATCAGGTACTCGCCTGCGATCCCCTCGCAAGTGACAACCAGCAATGGTACTACGGTGACTCCCCATGCTCCGTAAACAGAATCAATCCTGGAGAAGCAAGTTAGTCAAAGAACTTTGAGGACAAAGCTCCCACTTAACCCCCGGGATATGTGAGTACTCAATATAGTACCCACTCTTTGCCCAAGAGTTCTCCCAAGAGTTCCCTCCAGAGTCCTACCCAAAGTCCTCCAGTACCCTCCCTATGATTCCCCCACGCGTCCTCCCCTCCTATCCCTGCCCTTATCTAGTTAGAACACTTACCATAACAGGAAGGTGTTCACACCCCTATTTTATAACACATTGTCTATTGTCTAAGCCCCCAAGTGATATATATATCTACCCAATTGAACCAGGAAGAACAACGAGATTTGGACAAAATAAACAGAAGTCTTTATTACCTTGCTACCTTCTATCGGAAGCTATTCTGAACCAAGTGGTACTGACTTGACCTACAAGCTCTCCCACTCACCAAGTACAGTCAGTAATAACCCACAATGACCACATGAATATTGATCAGGTGTGACAGCTAAAAATAGATTCTGAGAAGTGATAAAATCAACCATAACAGGGATTAGTTATGTTTGGGTTAAGGAAAATCAGTAATGGTACTAGATTTTCTAACAGAGTGAAATTTGCCAAGTTTTAAATGCTGATGCACAACAACAGGTAAAAGCAACAAGAAAAAAGTCTGACTAACCCTAAATTGTTAAACTAGAACCAACCAAAAAAGTTTTCTCGGATAGATGAAAATATTTTTCAAACTTTTGGATTCCCAACCCCTAAGTTGTTAAACTAGAACCAACCAAATTTTTTTCTCGGATAGATGAAAATATTTTTAAATTTTTGGATCTCCAACCCAATTTGTTAAACTAGAACCAACCAAATTTTTTTCTCGGATAGATGAAAATATTTCTCAAACTTTTGGATTCCCAACCCCTAAGTTGTTAAACTAGAACCAACCAAATTCTTTTCTCGGATAGATGAAAATATTTTTAAATTTTTGGATCTCCAACCCAATTTGTTGAACTAGAACCAACCAAAAGAGCTCTCCCCAGAGTCCTATCCAAAGTCCCCCAGTATCCTCCCTGTGATTCCCCCACATGTCCTTCCTCCTATCCCTGCCCTTATCTAATTAGAGCAGTTACCATAACAGGAAGGTGTGCAAACCCTTATTTTATAGCACATTGTCTATTATCTAAGCCCCCCAAGTGATATATATATATCTATCCAATTGAACCAAGGGAGAGGACAGGAAGATTTGGACGGAATAAATACAAGTCTGTATCAGCTTGCTACCTTCTATTGGAAGTAATTCTGAGCCAAGTGGTACTGACTTGACCTACAAGCTCTCCCATTCACAAAGTACAGTCAGTAATACACCATAAAGTCTACCCAAGCCAGTCACAGGTAAGTGTACAAAAAGCTGCAGTTCTCACCTATAAATGCTCTTAGCCCAGAACAGGCTGAATTCTATCATAGCCAAAAAATATACTAACAAGGTCACAGCTGTGCTCTCAAGATTTGTAAGCATAGCCAATTGAGCTACTCTCCAGTGAGGTAGAGTGGTTACAGAGAAAAGCCATTGATTTACCCCTGCCTCCACACCCTCTATTGCAGAGAGAGTGGAGATCCCATTGACAGACAAAGCAACATTGTTAAGAGCTCATAAGAGTATCTTAATGTCAACTGTAGAGTTTTGGACGATTGGTAGGCACACTAAGAGGTTGCAGCTCTTCTTCTGGAGAAGTGATCAAGTATATGCAATTGATATTGCAAAGACTGGCAGATGAGTTGCTAGACCTTGCAGTGCCAGCTGAAGAACAGAACATATGAGTACCAAAGGAAGAACAGTGGCATAAAGTTACAGGGTTCCTACTAAAATTATGGAAAAAGAGTGTTACAGCAAATATACTGGTTGAACAGTGAGTTTAATGAAGTTATTTGATGACTGTAAGGCTGGACTCAATATCTGTGTAGAATATAGGGACTTGTATAGGCCATTACAACTGGCAATTGAGACACAGCTGAAATTCTAATGGAAATAAATCAACTTGTATGAGTAAAGTGTAAGTTAATCAGTCAAGTACGGAAGTAAGAAGTGTAAAAAGAGGCAATAGCCATCAATTTACACAAATATAGGAGGTGATTGAGTGTATGTGATGAGAAAGTCAGAGAATTGGTAGAGGACCAATTGAAATCCACTTATGTGCCCTATGAAACATAACTTGGTCCAGGGGGTGGATCTGATCCAGATAAGTCATCTGAATCCTGCAATAAGTCCATCATAATGCTGGTAGCTTGGAACTATTGACCATCCTCACAATCTTATAATGGAGTTGTGACAGCATTTTGTTAATTTTACTGCCAAATAGAGTAGGAAGACCAGCAGCATTTCAGCAGTTTTCTGATGAGAAATGCATAGTATTCCAGTAGTCTTGATGCTCCCTTCATACATCCATTTGCCTTTTATAGCAAGAAACTTGACAATGTTCTGATGCCCTCATTGCAAATCTTTCCTGGCATTATAATGGGAGTACAGTAACCTACTGCTTGTTCTGGATTATAATACTGCACCAACTTACCAAATGATATTCTCTTTTTTGTTCTCCCCTTGCACCATTTGTATATTCCACTTTACTATTAACCTTCATAATTTGCTTATCCACTATTACATTGGGTATTCCACATATAGTTTGAATGAAAAATGAACTATGGCCTCCTGCTTACTAACCTCTATATAAGCACACACTTGCTACAATTGACACACTTCTATCACCACAAGTTTGTGACTTTATAGTGTGATACTTGCTGAGTTGCCATACCTGTTATATTAATGATAAAATGTATAACTTGAAAACATATTCTTTGTTGCCACCACTTCTGCCACAAATACCTCCTGAATATCCACCAAGAACTTCTTGGTACTTGGTCAATATATCCCTGATCCCTACTGGATTGTAGTACCCCTTGTAGGTGCACTCTGGATCTTGCTTGTTTAAGTACCAGATTAGATGGTGTAGAATTTGGCTTGCGACCAGGAGAACTCCTTCATACTTTGTTAAAGCTTTCCCAACAACAATCAATTGCTTTTTGCACCCACCCCAACTTTGCATTTTTTAACTGATTAGACCTGGTCCATTGTACTATGCCAAGGCATGCAGCACAATCCACACTCTCCAAGATCAAATGGGTGCAATATTATAGTTACCAGTAGGCAGGATTGCTCTTGGATATTTTGCATCATGTGGGACAATCTTGCAGACTATGGCATAATCCAACACAATGAGGTTGGCACGGATGATTGCACCAACTCATAATGTTTGCATAACATGGGCACTTGGATACCCCTATTACAGTAGGTAAAATCAGGTATTTGGATATGTTTCTTTAATGTGAATAGAAATAAATGCCAATCACACTATCAACTACACTGATACTTACCATTTTTGTTACCATCACTTCAATTGGATGGTATCTCAGTTGTTAATAGGTACAAAAGTATCCTGAAGCTGCCAGCCCCCAAGTAGTTCTTTGACTAATACACAAGCTACCTGATTCACCCTCAAATATCCTATTTTGCCCATGGAGCAAATAAATCCCTGAGCCTAGTGATTGGACAAGGTGTCATTGCTAGCACACAACCAACCCAGTAGGTGTAAAACAGATCAAAAGGCTGCCTGGTGTAACAGGTGATGCATATGCATGCAGGGTGTCTATTTATAGGGGTTCTGTCTGAAATAGGAGACAACCTTGATATTGCTTATATCAAAGATTTAGTGATCACTGATTTACAATGGCTCAAGTTGGGTTGCAAAAGAATGTGCTGTTTGGCTCAAGAGAAACAAGAGTTATACAATGAAACATGCAGGCGTGACTTAATGCACTGGTATGGCCCTTGGCTGAGTTTGATGTGATGCTTCTTGTTGACATGACCTGGCCTGCTCTAATGGGCTTGTGGCTAAATGAGCAGTTTGGCAAGTTCTGGTGGAGCACATGCATTGACCCAAAGCACATTGACTTGATGCGGGGTGCTCTTGTGAAGGGTATTAGTGTAGTTTGGACTGACAAGCGCTGGCATGCTGAAGTTCTAAGGGATGGTAAGGAGTCCTGCAAGGCATGCTGGTGCAATCTAGATGCTGTTGCATGTGGTCTGTATTCTTCCTCTTAAGCTCACCTTCCAATTCATCAAGGTATTCACTTACCCTCTGTCTTATACATTAGAACTGTTGCCTGGATGAGTCCTGTGTATATTGCTCTTGGAAGCCACTTAGCTCTACTAATATATCATATATACATTAATCATTTAAGGCAAAAACACATTAAAATTCTCTTTGGTTCCCAAAGATCAGGCACAAACTGACGTGTCCGGCCTGTACTGTGCAAATTGCATGCAAAATTGCTTCTGCATGGCTTCCTCACAGTATCCCCTCACTCTCTGCTCATTTTTGATTTCAAAACTTGTCTTGTTATATATCTTCTTACATACATCTGCTGGTATCTTGATGTAGAACTCATGCCACAGCTTTCTACTGAGCTTTGTCCATCTCTGTTGATTCTCTGAGATATCTAGTTCTGCTAGATTAATGAGTAGTGCCCAAATATCTGTATATAGGCTCATCATAGTCACTTGGGCCATACTAAATCACTCAGTAAGAACTCAATCAGATCCAACATTGACTTCTCCAGTCTGGACCTCACTTGTGAGCTGGGGGATGGGTTTTGTCTGCGTTGTACTGAAGATGAGTTGAGACTTTGTATAGGGAACATAGTGATTGATTTGGATACTTATAAAGTAGTGTATTGGCATCAACCTGGTCTTATATGAAATATATAGGAAAGCTAATGTGATTGTTGAATTTTTCATATATTGTGCATGATGCACCATGAATTGCATTGACATGGATTGGATCCTATAAGTTGCAGATTTCCTATTTAATCATAGAGCTGTGAGTAGAGCATCAATAACAATACTAAGTAACTGTTTGAGGATGATTTTTGTGACATGATGATGGGATATATGGCCATTGATGGCAATTTAATCATAATGCATGGAAAATCAGATAAATAAAGCTGATTGCGCCAAATCACTTCAGTTCACCTCAGCCCAATCACCTACCAGTTTTAATACAATTCACTCACTTGAATGGTCTTTTCTCATTCACCCCGGCACTACCACTTGATTTCCATTTGACATACCAGAGGAGATCTATACCAAGTACTGTGAACCATCTACCCCAGTCTACTCAGGGAAATCCCTTGTTTAGCTTATCTGCTATTACAAGAACTATTGCCCCACAAGGTTTCATCCCACCATCCATGGCAACAAAAGTCCTAAAAGCTTTCATTCCCAGCTGACAGCAACAGAGTACCACCTTGCAGAGGGTATGAATGACTTTGAGCAAGCTTAGAATACTAGGTTCAGAAGCTCCAATAGACTTCCATATACCAGAGTGTTCAGCAACAGGTTCCATGTAAGCAGTATTTTGGATACCTTCCCAGTCAGGATTAACAGACCTTCTAGAGGGCAGAGGCACTTTTATCCTGGCAAATACAAGGCACACTGCATGAAGTTTCAAGCACTGTCTGACATTGAGGGTGACATCATCTGGTCAAGTGGACCATTTGCTGGAAGTAGGCATGACAAAGCACTCTGGGTAGAGAAGTAATACAGCTGTAACACTAAGTAGGGAGGGTTTCTCAATATTCAGGAGCATTCTCTAGCAGTTTCAGGGTTAGTACATAATGTTTGGTAATAGTGCTAATTTATCCTGACTATAGGGGAATAAACATAAGATCATATATCTGGAGAAAGTGGCAAAGTTAAGGCAGTAGATGAGTCCTACTGTGACTAAGACTAGTCTGGAATTGTTAAGTAAATTTTTAGCTGCTGAATGATACCAAATATTCCAATATTTCAACAGAAGCAAGGCCCAATGTTCTCCACACACTATGCAAGATGAAGTAGAGAATGGATATAGTAGCAGCAGAGATATATGCATTCAGCTTCATGCTTACAGTATAGCAGCTCAAAATCTGCCTCAAACTCCTTTGCATCAAAGCTGTAGATGCTTCAACTAGGCATTGGAGATGTATTTCTGGATAAGTGTTACAACAATGTCAACCTATGACCCCCAATGCTTTCAGTGCTCTTAGTAGATATGGCTTCCAAAGGCCACTTGAAAATATACATATCTAGCTCATTCAGCCCTAGCATTTGTATAGTTACATATGTGCATAACTATTCCTTGGAGCACATGGAAGTACTTTGGGTAGCAGATACCCTGCAATATACTGCCAATTCTTTCAAGTTTCTCCTGTACCTCAAAGGGCTCATTTAGCTTGAAATGCCCCAGGCAAAACTTAGTCATCAGTATGGGGATATTATTGAAAAGCAAATGCATTGCTCCCAGTGGAGAGATTTTACTTCAATAGATACCCCCTATATTAAGTAACTTCAGTCCCCAATTAACTAAATATTCTGGTCAATAGCTTATACCCTATGAAGAGTGATTTGGTCCTGCTGGTAGATCCAATCTGGATCAGCTGTCATGATCATGTTTAGAGACCATCATAATACCTGCAGCTTGGAATTAGTGAACCTTCTAACAATCTTATGATGGGATCACAATGGTGTTTGGCTAATTTTACTACCAAATAATGGGATCCAACTTGGCAACATTTTATAAGTGCTGTTGTTACAAGTCTTGGTATAAGAGTTGTAGAGGAATACGGAGTTTAGCTAGTATTGTATTCACTGAAACTTGAACTGATTTTTATTGATGTTCCAGCAGCTCCTTATATACATTTTACCAGATCAATTGCTGACTAATTGTATTTCCTAATGTAGGTTGTGGCTGATGACTCATTTGATTGCATCATCATCACCCAATAAGATCCTACTTAATATATCTATTTCTGTCTGATAAGGATCTGCTGATTCATTTGCTGACTAATGCTACTGATTTCATAGATAATACTGATGTACTGATAACCTAAACATATACTAATTGATTTGACTAAAAACTGATCTAACTTAAACATTCAAGCGGCAGATCATAACATTCTCCCTTACTACAGTTGAGAGGGTTATCCTGAATCTCTTTTCTTGTGATACCAATATCTTGATGGTTCAGTATTATCAGCAAGTCTTGCAAGCTTGAGTCTGTCCCTATGCACTAAGTCTTCCCGGATATTGCCTTGTTTGTCCACCAGTTGGTAAGTTGCAAATGGACATTCTCTGATGATCTTGAGTGGTCCTGTCCATTGTGGCTCAAACTTCTTCCAAGTGTTGTTTCTAAGCAATACAAAGTTCCCAACTGTCAATGCTTCTGGTGCTATAGTCTTATCAAATCTCTGCTTCATCTTTTCTGCGCTTTGAGATACTTTGGTCTGTGCCTCTTGACATCTTTGTTCCAGTTGCTGGTGTCTACTTGGCTGACTAAATTCATCTTCTAAGGCATCTGTAAGCTTGGGTTGTGTGAGATCTCCTGGAATCCTTGGTTCACATCCATACACTAAGTAAAATGGTGATTGCTGGGTGGTGTTGTGTACTCTGACTCTGCATGCAAAGAGTGCTTGGTCTATATACTCATCCCATCTACTGACAACTCCATTTGCATGCTTGGTCAGCATTTTTCCAAATAATCCATTGAACTGCTCAGTGACCCCATTAGTTCTGGGGTGATATGCCAAGGTTTTCAAGTGCCTGATCTGCTGCATTCCCAGGTAAGCCTCTAATATCTTTGCCATAAAGTTTGCTCCTCTATCAGATAAGATCTCCACAGGGCATCCAAACTTCATCAGGATCTCATGGTAAATGAAACTTGCAACTTCTTGTTCACTGGCTATTGGTACAGCTTTAGCAACTGGCCATTTAATGGCATGGTCAATTGCTACTAGGATCCAACGGTTGCATTTCCTGGTAGTTGGCAGTCTTCCAATAAAGTCAATTCCCCATCTCTCAAATGGTCTTACAGGCTCCAAAGGGAAGAGTTTGGCAATTCTTTGTGGCTGGCCTTGATTGATTTGGCAGTTTGGGCATGTTTGTACTAGCTTCTCAATGTCTTGCTTCATTCTAGGCCACCATGCTCTGGTCTTCACAAGGCTATAGGTTCCTTCAGTCCCAAGATATCCATATCCATTGTGTAGCTTATGTATTAAATCCAGGCAAGCAACATAAGGACAATAGGCAATAGGGCTTCCATCAACAATTTGGTAGAGTGTTTCATCCTGTACAACAAATTTGTGGGCTTCATCACGGATTATCTTGTTGATATCTTCATCCACCTCATTAGGAATGGCTTGGTCCTCCAAGTACTTTGGTAATAGGCTAGGCCAATCTGATTCATGCACCAAGTTGAGTTGTGCAACTTGATCTCATTATGATAAGGCATCAGCAACCATGTTGTTTTTTCCAGGGCAGTAGACAATCTCCAGGTCAAATTGCTGAATGTATTCACTCCATCTTGTCATTCTTCTAGAGAGTACCTTCTGAGTAAATATATACTAGAGGGAGGCATGATCAGTCTTCACAGTGCATTTGACTACTTCAATATAGCATCTCCATGTCTTCAAATGGTGTATTATAGCAAGCATCTCCTTCTCATGGACTGGATAGTTTTGTTCTGCTGAGTTCAGTTTCTTGGATTTGAAGGCAACAGGGTAGTCCTTTCCCTTGTGTTCTTGGCTCAGCACTCCACCAATTGCATAATCTGAAGCATCTGTGCACAGAGTTAACTCTTTTCTGAAGTCTGGTATTCTTAAGCTTGGCAGCTTAGCAAGTTCATTCTTGAGCGTCTGGAATGCAGTCTCACAAGCTATGACCTATTTGTAGGTATTGTCTTTCTTGAGGATATCAGTTAAAGGGGCTGCAATACTTGCAAACAACTTGACAAATCTCAGATAATAGGAAACCATTCCAAGGAATGATCTGAGCTCTGATATGCTATGGGGCTGTTTCAAATTCTTGATTACTTCCACCTTCTTTGGGTCTAAGGTTACTCCTGTGCTAGTCACTATGTGTCCCATGTATTCAACATGCTCCTTGAAGAATTCACACTTGGCTAGCTTGCCATATAGCTTGTTATCTCTTAGTTTCTTCAAGACCTTTTCAGTGTGCACTACATGATCCTCTTCTGTCTTGCTGTATATCAATATGTCATCCAGGTAGATTATCACAAACTTGTCTAAGTACTCCTGAAAGAGAGTCTGCATCAGCGTCATGAATGTTGCAGGGGCATTGGTGAGGCCAAAACGCATGACTAAGTACTTGTATGCCCATATCTGGTCTTGAATACTATCTTAGGAATATCTTCTGGTTTCACCCTAATTTGGTTGTATCCTGACATGAGGTCAATCTTGCTGAATATAGTGGCTCCATTAAGTTGGTCCAAAAGCTCATCAATCCAAGGTATGGGGTACTTATTCTTGACGGTAACTGAGTTCAGGGCTCTGTAGGCAATGCATATCCTAAGTGTTCCATCCTTCTTTTTCACAAAAAGCACTGGTGCTCCCCAGGGTGACTTGCTGGGCCTGATGTATCCTTGCTCCAATAGCTGATCAATTTGTCTCTTCATTTCCTCCAATTCCAATGGACTCATTCTGTAAGGTGTCTTACTAAGTTCACTTGTCTCACACACACTGGAATTGACCAAGTTGAAATCCAGCCTGGCAGGTAATAGCTCATAGGTCTTGTTGTCTTTTTGGATCTGAGTAGCATGAGTCCTCCAGTTGATTGATGGATTACAACAGAATAGCCAGGTTTTTCCAAGTACAAGGTCAAACTTGCAGTTCCCAAATATATAAGCCTGTAGGTCTTCTTCATAGTCATTGATCTTCATTCTTACTGGCTGGGTAATACAGTTGATTATGTGGGAGTTCCCATCAGCTGTGGAGACTGAAGTTGATTTGGTAGGTTCCAAGTTGATTCCAGCTTTCAAAGCAAATTGCTCTGACATGTACTCATGCAATGCTCCTGAGTCAACCATGATCTTGGCAGGTACTCCATTGATTACTCCATTCAAGTATAATAGCTTTCCTGAGTTTGAGGTCATCTGGGATACGTATTCTTCTGTCATGTGGAAGGTGAGTTCTGAGTCTTCTTCAAGCTCATCCTTCATGTTACTATGCTCCATGGCCTCAAGACGGTTAAAGGTTCTTGATGGCTGGTGTCCATTTCTTCTCTGAGGGCAGTGCTTTGCAATATGTCCCTGCTGGTGGCAAATGAAGCAAAGTCCTTTCTTCTTACATTCTTCTGAGGTAGGATTCTTCTGCATAGCATCTATATCCATTGGTACTGCTTCTGACTGTCTTCTTTCATAATGATTGTAGCTTTTCTGATTAGTCACTGTAGGCTTCCCAACTCCAAACATAGCTGAGTCATAGTCTATGGCAATCTTGATGGCTTCTTCTATTGTCTGAGGTCTTTGATAATTCACTTCCTTGCGAGTTCCTTCTTTCAACCCATCAATGAAGTATTCAACTTGATCCAGGGGGTCCATTGTATCAATTTGTCAAAGTAGACATTGGTACTCATAGATGTATTCTTGAACCATTCCTTTCTGTCTGAGTGTCTTTAACTTCCTTCTTAGTAGTGTCTGCTGGTGTGGAGGTTCAAAAGCATCCTGAATTTCTGACACAAACTCATCCCAGGAAGAGATTGTAGAGCATCCCATCATAGTGGCTGACCTGATCTTGTTGTGGTACCACTGTAAGGCTGCATCTGCCAGGTAAGAAGCTGCATAATGCAACTTGCTTTCTGGAGCAATTCCTTTATCTTTAAAAGCTTCTTCAATCTGGAAGAGCCAAGTTCCCAGGTTTTCATTGACTCTGCCATGGTACTGGTTGACCTTCACACTAAAGTTGCTCTTAACAGGGCTTTGCTGGTTCTGAGCCATGGTAGTCATTCCTTGTTGCTGTTGGCTCAGGATCTGGAGTAACTGTTGCTGTTGGGCCAGGATTTGCTGCATGGCATTCTTCCATTCTTGATTGTCCAACATCTTGAGGGTGGTTTCTTCTTTCTTCAGGAGGGAGGTTTCTGGTTATTGCTGCTACCAATGTTACAAGTCTTGGTATAAGAGTTGTAGAGGAATAGGGAGCTTAGCTAGTATTGTATTCACTAAAACTTGGGCTGATTTTTATTGAGGTTCCAGCAGCTCCTTATATACATTTTGCCAGATAAATTGCTGACTAATTGTATTTCCTAATGTAGGTTGTGGCTGATGACTCATTTGCTTGCATCATCATCACCCAATAAGATCCTACTTAATATATATATTTCTGTCTGATAAGGATCTGCTGATTCATTTGCTGACTAATGCTACTGATTTGATAGATAATACTGATATACTGATAACCTAAACATATACTAATTGATTTGACTAAAAACCAATCTAACTTAAACATTCAAGCAGTAGATCATAACACTTGCTAAGCTGCCAAGCCTAGGAGCACCTGACTTCAGAAAAGTGTTTACTCTGTGGACAGATGCTTCAGATGATGTGATTGATGGAGTGTTGAGCTAAGAACACAAGGCAAAGGACTACCCTGTTGCCTTCAAGTCCAAGAAACTGAACTCAGCAGAACAAAACTATGCAGTGCTTGAGAAGGAGATGCTTGCCATAATACACTGCTTGAAGACATGGAGAGGCTAAACTGAAGGAGTCAAATCCACTGTGAAGACTGATCATGCCTCCCTCAAGTATATATTTGCTCAGACAGTACTTGCTAGAGGAATGACAAGATGGAGTGAATACACTCAGCAATTTAATTTGGAGATTGTCTACTGACCTGTGAAACACAACATGGTTGCTAATGGCTTATCAAGATTAGAACAAGTTGCATAACTCAACTTAGTGCATGAATCAGAATGGCCTTGCCTTTTACCAAAGTACTTGGAGGAGCAAGCCATTCCTATTGAGGTGGATGAAGAGATTAAGATGATAATCTGGGATGAAGCCAGCAAATTTGTGGTACAGGATGAAACACTCTACCAAATAGTTGATTGAAGCCCTATTGCCTATTGCCCATATATAACTTGCTTGGATTCAATACTTAAGCTACACAATGGATACAACATCTTGAAATCAACAAGTATTTCTGCTGTACCACTCTATTTCCATGGCTGAGTTCTTAGTCTGTCAATGGGAACTCCACTCAGTCAACAATGGACAACATGGAGGCTGCGGCTAACAAATTGTCTTTCTTAGTAAACTCATCTACCCCACTAGAGAGTAACCAAGCTGGCTGCACTTGCAGCTCTTGTCAAAACAGCTGTTTTCTTGTTAGTAATTATTCTTGGCTAAGATGAGATTCAGTTTGCTCTGGGCTTACAGCGTTAATTGGCAAGAGCTGCAGTTTTTCTTTGTATGCTTCCTTGTCCCAGGCTTGGGTAGACATATTTTTCTATGCCTTTTCTGTTATTACTGCCATGTCTTTCACTGCTAATTTTCAGAGAGCTTCTTGTAATGAACTATATTATCTCCTTGATAAATTCTGCTCTGATGCATCTGTCTTGGCCTGCTTGTCCCTTGCCAGCACTCCCCTGCCAACTTGATGCTTCTTTGCCTCTTACTTTGAACTCTCAGCTGTAGTTGTGACAGGCTCCTGAGAAAGCTGCTGGTTTTTATATCTGCCAGGCCCTTCACTGCTGCTTTGACTGAGTGCTTCTTGGGTGGTACTACACTTTTTCCTTGCTTAATGTTGTGCTGGTGTATCCATGTCTGCCTGTTTGTCTCTCATTGGCACTGTTCCAGCTACCTGATATCTCTTTAACACTTGTTTGGAGCTTTTGACACTGCTTGTAATGGGTTCTTGAGGAAACTGCTAGTTTTTAGCCATGGCTCCCTTGTACTCTGCCTTTGATAGCTTCTGCTAGTCTTACAATACTTTATTAGCCTACCAATGCTGGCCCAAGATATGTTTGCCCATTTTAATCCAGGATAATGCATGTTGAACAAGTCAAGGACATTCTGCTTGGCCTTGAGTGCCTGATGGTCCCATGGTATGCCAGCCTTAAGGTGATGGTGTGCTTGACTTCAAATGGCCTCTTGAATATTGGACTTGCTCCTGTTATGATCTGCCGCTTGTATGTTTAAGTTATATCAATTTTTAGTCAAATCAATTAGTTATATGTTTGGGTTATCATTATATCAGTATGATCTGTAGTATTAGTTAGCAAATGAATTGGCAGATCCTTATCAGACAGAAATAGATATATTAGGTAGGATCTTATTGGGTGATGATGATGCAATCAAATGAGTCATCAGCCACAGCCTACATTAGGAAATACAATTAGTCAGCAATTTATCTGGCAAAATGTATATAAGGAGCTGCTGGGATCTCAATAAAGATCAATTCAAGTTTTAGTGAGTACAATACTAGCTAAACTCCCTATTCCTCTACAACTCTTATACCAAGACTTGTAACACTCCATTGTACTGAGCCAGGGCACATGGCACAATCTGCAGTCTCTAAGAACAATCTGGTACAATATTTAACTACCAGTAGGCTTGATTGCTCTTGGACAATTGTGCACCATGTGTGACAATCTTGCACACTATGGCACAATCTGACATGATAAGGTTGGCACAAATGATTGCGCCCACTCATAATGCTTACATCAAAAGCCCAATCTGATACTGCTATTATGGTAGGAAAAATCCAATATTTGGATATGTTTCTTGAATGTAAATGGAAATAAATGCGTATCACACTATAAACTACACTGATACTTACCATTTTGGTTACCATCACTCCAATTGGATGGCATCTCAGTGGTTAATACATCCAAAGGTATCCTGAAGCCCAGCCCCCTGTTGGCTCTTTGACCAGTACAAAAGCTACCTGATTCACCTTCAAATAACCCATTTTGCCCAGATCCTAGTGATTGGACAAGGAGTCATAGCTAGCATGGAATCAATTGGATAAGTGTAAATAGATCAAATGGCTGCACTGGTGTTACAGATGATATATATGTATGCAGAGTGTTTACTGATAGGGGTTCTGTCTCAAAGGTGAGACTACCTTGATATTACTTATATCATAAGTTTAGTGATAACTGATTTGCAATGGCTTAATTTGGATTGCAAAAAAAATGCATGGTTTGGATCATGACAAATAATAGACTTGTTCCGTTGGATAGTGCCACATTGAGCCATGAGTCCCAAATGATGCCATAATGTGCCAGAGAGGCCAAGTAAACCTATCCTTGGCCACAGAGTATGAAACATAGTTCTGCCACTTCATGCAAAGCAGCCCCTGTGTTGCACCTATGATGCAGGAGAAAATCCATCTTTTGATGTTTTTTTGTGGATCAATGTTGTGCAGGATGTGTAAGAGCACAAAAGGATTTAGTTATGCATCAGGTACTCAATACCCATGGCACTCTGAATCTAGCTCCTGTGGCCTGTAACATGTCACAAAAATGCATGGCACTATCTTAGTCCACTGGTACTATCTGGCACTATATAAAATCATTTGCCCTAAAGTAAGATCTATACAAAGCACTGATAGTGCCAGATAGGCTTTTGTACAAATACCACATTGTCTCCCTCCCATGCCGTGATATATTTTTCTGTAGGTTTTATCTTTGAGCATGGTTGTTATACTTCAAAGATTGTATGGTTTTCCTCTGCTGTTAACTTGTGAAATGGCTCAATTCTTGACTGTGACATTGAGCTACTCGAGCTCCTACTTTGCAGCAACAAAACTGCTTTCTCTACCTGGGATATTGATTGCTCTACATGTATTATTTGCTCATCCTGTTTCTGGACTATTTCCTGATTTCTCTGGGCCATTGCATTTATCCTATCAGCTACTGCAGCTATTTGCCTCATTAATGCTTTGGTATGAGCTGATAACATACTTGCTAATATGAGTGGTGGTGATGTTATGACAGCCACTTGCTGGTCCTCAACTGAGTGTTCTGCATTTGCTACACTCTTGTCTGCCTGAGTATGTTGGTCAGCTTGAAGCCTGAAAGAGGTTTGCAATTGCCTACTTGACTGAGAGCCTGAGGAGTTTGCATTATTCCCTTCAGTGGGCACATTGTCTACAGGGCCTTTTTTAGTTGTAGCCTGCTTGTTGCACTGAATGTCAAAGCAAGCTGTTGTCTAACCATTCTTCTGCTGCTGTCAGTGGTAGGTTTTGGTTGGGAACCAGACAACTTTGCTTTATTTTTGGCTGCACACATATGGAAGTGAGTCAAACCAAAAGAGGAAATGGTGTTACATATAGGTGTGTATGTGATGGCACAACTTTATTTATGAAGCTTACCATGGTAGCTTATCATTGAATCTTATATTCATGTAGGTGCAATGTCTCAACTATGAGACTGTCTTAAACTTACATGTGTATTGACAAAAAAGAGATAAAATAGCATGGCATTGTTCATGGTCAAACAGTTTGCCCATGGACAAGATTACTTTGATTTGATACTATAAGAGAGAAGAAAAGAGACCATGTTGCTATTGTAGCAAGCCTCTAAGCTATGAAGCATGCAGACAGTATAGGAAGTATTTCAAGGATCATGATCAGTGTTTTGCCACACAAGTAATATTTGAACATTCACCAGTCACTACTGAACCACAATATTTTGCCGGCCACTTGATACTTCTATAACACCATCTGGCCATACCTCTCATCTTGTGCAAACTGAGTCAGGAGAGTTTGTGATGCCTTTATGCTCACCCCAGCCTTGTGAATATGGCATGCAGAGTGATTGCTCTCACCTCAGAAAATGCCTCCATTGCATGGTGTCCAACTTGTCAGGAGTTCACCACCATTGGGGGAAAGCATTGCTCACACTCTGGATATATTCTGGTAATACCCCACATAAAGAAGCTTGTGCAGTCCAACAAATATTGTGAAGCTGTAAACTACTGCACTCAGTATCAATCAAGCGCAAAGATATCTGATATACTTGATGGCAAATATTACAAACAGCTAAAAAGCAAGGGCTCATTTGAAGACATGTAGGAGCAGTCATTTGCCTTGGCACTTGATGGATTCTTATTAAATAAGTTCTCTGTTAGCAAATCCTGCTGGCCACTGATTCTCATCAACCTAAATCTGCCACATATCTTATGGTATCAGAGCCAAAATCTGATGGTAGTCTCACTGGTATCAGGGCCTAAATCACTGTCCAGCTGGGATAGCTAACTGTCTCCATTGCTGGATGAAATTTGTATGCTTTCCAGCTGGATAACAGTCAATGGCCATCATGTCAAAGTGCATATTAATATCTGCTTCAAGGATGCTCCAGTCATTGGCAAGATAGCTGGCTTTGCTGGGTACAATGAACAGTATTGCTGTTGAATGTGTGAGATCTTGGGGACTTACTCCACAACTCTCACAGATGATTATTACCCAAACACCAATGCTAAGATCATTATCTTTCCACAAAGCAAACCTACAGAAGTTAGCATGCAATTGCAGCAAAGTTAACAAACTACAAGCCATTAGCCAGAATATGAAATTGATTGCAAACTGGAGATACTTAAGATAAGAAGTAGACTTGTTCAGTTGGATAGTGCCACATAGTGCCAGCCTGTTTATAGAGCTGGATCAATCTGGCATGCTATGGCACTATAATCTCTACCATAATGCCAGTGGTAAGATATGTTTACTAGTAGTTTTATTTAATCTTACTTATGTTGCTCAGAATAGTGCATTCCTTGCTTTATTTACTCTTTATAATGAACCAGACACATTTCTCTCAGTGGATCCCTTCTTGTATGAGTATACCAAGCATTGATAAGTATCTTAGCTATTTTACCTATTCTGCTGTTTTCTCCTATATATGACTTTTGTCTGTATTTACCAACCAATAGGCTGAATCTCTTCAGATATCCAAATGTAGACTCTACTCTCACTTTGAAATGATTAAATATCTCATTGTAGAGTTTCTGCTTCATACTAAGCACACCATTCCTTAGCATCCTATATGCTGTAATACATCCTAATCTCCAACAATCCTCTCCTATACAAGCCAAGCCTGCCATACATTTCTCCACTCTACTGAATTCTGGATGATTTACTACTTAGAGTGCTTTGTCATGCCTACATTCAGCAAATGACCCACTAAACCAGATGATGTTACCCTCAATGTCAGACAGTTCTTGAAACTTCACACAGTGTGCCTTGTACTTGCCTGAATAAAAGTGCCTCTGCCCTCTTCAAGGTCTGTTATTGCTGACTGGGAAGGTATCCAAAATACTTCTTTTATGGAACCTGTTGCTGAACACTCTGGTATATGGAAGTCTATTGGAGCTTCTGAAGCTAGTATTCCAACCTTGCTCAAAGTTATCCATGTCCTCTGCAAGGTGGTTCTCCATAGCTGTCAGCTAGGAATGAAAGCTTCCAGGACTTTTGTTGCCATAGATGGTGGGATGAAACCTTATGGGGCAATAGTTCTTGCAATAGCCAAGAAGCTTAACAAGTGATCTCCTTAAGTAGATTGGGGTGGATGGTCCGCAGTGCTGGGTATAGATCTCCTCTGGTGTGTGAAAGGGAAATCCAGTGGTAGTGATAAGATTGATGAGAAAAGACCATTCAAATGAGTAAGTCAAATTAAAACTGGTAGGTGATTGGACTGAGGTGAATTGATTCAATTTGGCACAATGAGCTTTTTTTATCTGATACTCCATGATTATAGTTAAATCTCCATTAATTGCCATGTATTGCATCATTATGTTCCAAAAATTGTCCTCAAACAATGAATTAGTATTTTTATTGATGCTTTACTCACAAGTCTATAATTAAATAGGAAATCTGAGTTTGATGGGATCCAGTCCATATCAATGCAATCCAAGATGCATCATGCAAAATATAGGGAAAACTCAAAATCCCATCAGTGTTCATATATATTTCTTGTAAGACCAGGCTGATGCCAATACACCACTGTGCAAGTATCCAAATCCAACACTATGGTCCCCATACCAAGTCTCAACTCATCTTTAGTACAGCCCAGACAAAACTCATCCCCCAGCTCACAAGCACAGTCCGGACCAGTGAAGTTAAAGTTGGATCTGTTTGAGTTCTTTCCAAATGATTTTAGTATGGGCCAAGTTTCTATAATGAGCCTTCATACAGATATTTTGGCACTACTCATTAATCTAGCAGAACTAGATATCTCAGAGAGTCAACAGATATGGAAGAACCTGAGTAGAAGGCTGTGGCATAAGCTCTACATCCAGATGCCAGCAGATGGATGTAAGAAGATCAACAACAAGACAAGTATTGAAATTAAGAATGAGATGAGAGTGAGGGGATCTGATAGGGAAGCTATGCAGTAGCAATTTTGAGTGCAATTTGCACAGTGCAGGCTGGATGTGTCTGTTTGTGCCTCAATTTTGGGGAACAATGAGATTTTGAGCAAGTTTTTGCCTCAAATGACTAATGTATTACATGATATATCAGTAGAGCTAAGTGGCTTCCAAGAGCAATATACACAGGACTCATCCAGGCAACAGCCCCAAAGATTTTGAACAAGTTTTTGCCTCAAATGACTAATGTATTACATGATATATCAGTAGAGCTAAGTGGCTTCCAAGAGCAATATACACAGGACTCATCCAGGCAACAGCCCCAAAGTATCAGACAGAGGGTAAGTGAATACCTTGAGGAGTCAGATGGTGAGCTTCAGGAGGAAGAATACAGACCACGAGCAACATCATCCAGATCACGCCAGCACACCTTGCTGGATTCCCTACCATCTCTTGCAACCACAGTGTGCCGGCACACATCAGTCCAGAGTACGCCAACACCCTTTACCAGAACAGTGTATTGGTCAAAGAGCTAATTGGGGGCTGACAGCTTCAGGATACTTTTGGACCAATTAACTGCTGAAATACCATCTAATTGGAGTGATGGTAATCAAAATGTTAGGTATCAATGTAGTTTATAGTGTGATTGGCATTTATTTCTATTTAAATTCAAGAAATCTATCCAAATATTAGATTTTACCTACCATGATAGCTGTATCCAATTGCGCATGTGATGCTAACATTACAAGTTGGTGCAATCATCCATCCCAACCTCATTGTGTCAGACTTTGCCATATTGTGCAAGATTGTCCCACATGGTGCAAAATTATCCAATAGCAATCCTGCCTACTGGTAGCTATAATATTGTGTCTAATTGTTCTTAGAGATTGCGGATTGAGCTGCGCCCCTGGCATGGTATAATGGAACAAGTCTAGTATCTGTTGAATCATAAGCTTTCCACTGGGTGCAATGCATTTACTTTACAACAATATCCCCACACTGATGACCAAGTTGCACATGGGGCACTTCAAGCTAAATGAGCCCTTTTAGATACAGGAGAAATTTGAAAGAATTGGCAATATATTACAGAGTATCTGCTACCCCAGGTACTTCTCACAGGCTCCAATCAATATTCATACACATATGCAACAATACTAGAGCAAGCACTGGTTGAACTGGATATGTATTTATTCAAGTGGCCTTCTGAAGCCATTTCTACTAAGAGTACATTGGAAGCATTGGGAGTCATATGTGGACATTGTAGGAATATTTATCTAGGAGCAGATTACCAATACCAACTTGACACATCTACAGCGTTTGTGTGTAATGTTTGTGATGTGATTTGAGTGGCTATAATACAGACATAAAGCTGAATGAGTGAATTTCTGCTGCCACAGTATCCATTTGCTACTTCATTTTGCTTGCTGTGTTGAGAATATTGGACCTTGCTTCACCTGTTGGGAGTTTCCTATGATTGGGATGTGTGGGGAAACTGGAAGACAAGTCAAGTTGCAGGTACTACTATATCCTAAATTCATCAGGAATATTACCTTCAAGTCTGTCATAGATGTGATGAGTGGCACATGGAGGACAGCCAGGAAGAGTTAGAGAATCCTGAGGACATATGTGCACATGGTGGCACCTATGCCTATGGCATTAAGAAGCTAAGCGGCCCCAGAATGTGGGAAATCAGTTAAGTAATGCAAGTTTGGGTTGGGTGCAACAGGCAACTAGTTTTTACTAGGAAAACTCTATCATGGTATGCCAAATTTCTATTGGTCACAAGCCAATTTCTACACCATTCAATACAGAATTCATATGAACAAGAGCCAGAATGCACCTATAAGGGGGGCTAGAATCCAGCAGGGAGAAGGAACATATTGGCTAAATACCAAAAGGTTTATTGCAGATATTCGGGAGGTATTCATGGCAGAGGTGGTGGTAACCAAGCATATGTTTGCAAGATGTATATGTTGCCAGTAATACAAGATATATGCTAACTTTGAAGCATCACACTAAAAAGCTGTAAAGTTGAGGTGATAGAAGTATGTCAATTGTGGCAGGTGTGCAAGTTTGTGGAGGTTAATAAGCAGGAAGCCATAGTAGTCTTTGATTCAAGCTATATGTGGAATATCTAAGGTAGTGGGGGGTAAGCAAATGAAGAGGGGTGAATCTACAGTGGAATATATCAATTGTGCAAGGAGAGGTAGAAAAAGGAAATACCATTTGGTAAATTGGTACAGTAGCATTATACAGAACTGGCTGTGGGCCAGCATACTACCATGATAATACCATTAGAGGCTTGCAAAGAGGCTGTCAAAACATTGTCATATTTTTGCCATATAAGGCAATTGGATGTATTGGCTGGTTAGATGCACTCAAAGAGTTGTAAAGTATACTAAGACCACAACAATGCCATGCCACACTTGGCAAAGAACCACATAAACACCATTATATTTTGTCGGCATTATTTGGCTGTTAAATTAGCAATACATCATTGTGATCCTGTCACAAGATTGTGTAGATGGTTATTAATCTCAAGCTGCCATTACTATAGTGGTCACCTGATGGGATCTTGATGGCTGATCCAGATTGGATCCACTGATGGGACCAAATATTTTTTCATAGGGCATAGGCCTAAGGGAGATATATGTCCAACACTTCTCAAGTGTTTTGTGTGTAGGGTGCTCACCAAGTGCAACCTCTGGCAAAAGCTTGCTAGGAATTCTTGTGTTATATCTCCACTCTAAGGTGAAGGGGAGTAATGCCATAAGCTTGTCAAGAGAAAACTATTGAGCTACAATCCCTAAATTGGTTGGTGTGCAAACAAAAGTATGTGCTGGGTTCAGTGACCTTTGCAATGACAGTGTACTAAATCTTCCAAATTCAATACAACTTTAAGCCCCACCACTTTTGACTTGATAAGAATGCACCTGTGGTCTATAGTTACAAAGACAGAAAAGTATCTTTGCTTGTATAAAAACAGACTTGTGAGTGAATCAAATATAATAAAAGATACCTACTCTGATTATTCCTCATAAGTAGTGCCTCCAAGGTCAGTTAGCTGTCAGCAAAGTTGCTTGCAAATGTCCTGTGGTCAAAGGTTGGAGTTCAGGTGGCAGCAGGTAGCAGTGAGCACACCAATCAACAAGTTGGTATAATGATACAAGGGATGATGATTTATTGTTGCAGGATTGCCTCCCTTGTATGCTTTTCTTACTGGCTAAACAATTAATAATCATGGTGTCTCAGAAGGTTCCAGAGGTCAAATCATAATCTGAAGGATATCAAAATGAGTTTAAAATGTTCTAAGTAGGTGCTGGAGGGTTCTAAAAAGAACAGCACACCCAACCAATCAGGAATCTGAATTCTGTAACCTTTGAAACATAGTGCTACCATATACGGTATGAAGACATTAGAGATGGTAACACAGTTTGGTCATGTGTCACAGGTACTAGCATTGGTACCTGCTGAATATGGAAGCACTTACATCAAGTAATCTTACTTCAAGTGAGGGATGACATATGCAATAAGGTAAGTGGGTGTGATGGTCAGCTGGCTTATGGAATGGAACTGATCAAGTAAGACAAATAAGATAAGACTAAAATAAGGGTAGTAGAAAAATATGGAAGCGGAAAATATGGAAGTGAAAAATATGGGAATGAGCACATCTGTCAGTGGATGTTACTGTGACCCCACTACAACTGATGGACAACAGCTTGCTTTGACATTCAGTGCAACAAGCAGGGCTACAACTAAAAAAGGCCCTGTGGACAGTGTGCCCACTGAAGGGAATATTGTGGACTCCTCAGGCTCTTGGTCAAGCAGACAATTGGGAATCTCTGTGGAGTTGCAAGCTGTCCATAATTCTGAGGCAGATGAGAATGTAGCAAAAGCAGTACCTTCAGTTGCAAACCAGCAAGTGGCCCTCATATCATCACCACCACCCATATTAGCAAGTATGTTGTCAGCTCATACCTAAAACTAAAAATCACAAGTCATTGAAGACCTGTGAAGCCATTGAGAGCAATGATGATCAGTGGGCTAATATTCAAGAGGCTGTTAGAAGTCTAGCATGCCAACACCTTAAGGCCAGCATACCATGGGACCATCAGGAGCTCAAGCCTAAGTAGACTGCCCTTGACTTGTTCCATTAGCATTATCCTGCAAGCAAACATGCAAATGGATTTTGGGCCAGCATTGGTATGCTAAGAAGGTATCCTAAGAGTAGCAGAAACAATCAAAGGCAGAAGAACAAAGGTGCCATGGCTGAAAACCAGCAGCTTCCTCAAGGGCCCATTACAAGCAGGTCCAAAAGCTTCAAACAAGCATCAATGAGACATCATGTAGCTGGAAGAGTGCTGACAAGGGAAAAGCAGGCAGACACAGATGCACCAGCACAACATTACCAAGGAAAAAGTGTAGTTCTACTCAAGAAGCACTCAGTAAAAATAGCAGTGAGGAACCTGGCAGTGATAGAAAAAAGCAGCTACCTCAGGAGCCTGTTATATCATGGGCTGAGAACTCAGAACAAGTGGGAAAGAAGTGGCAGGTTGCCCACAGAGTGCCAGCAAGGGACATGTAGGCCAAAACAGATGTATCAGAGCAGTATTTTTCAAGGAGAAAATGTAGTTCAATACAAGAAGCACTCAGACAAAGTAGCAGTGAAAGACCTGGCAGTGATAAAGGAAAAGGTAAAGGGGAAAAGTTTACCCAAGTGGGAGAAAAGGAAGCATGAAAAAAATGCTGCAGTTCTTGCCGGTTAATTCTGTAAGCCTGGAACTGACTGAATCCCATCATAGCAAAGAAGAATTACCAACAAGAAAATAGCTGTTCTCAAAAGAGTTGGAATGACAGCCAGTTGGGCTACACTCCAGTGAGGTGGATGAGTTTACAGAGAAAGGCAACTTGTATACTGAAGCCACCATGTTCTCCATTGTTGGCAGAGTGGATATCCTAGTGACAGACAATGTACAACATCAAGCACTCAAAAGGTTATCATAATGCCTTCAGTGGAATATTGGAACATTAATAGGCACACCAAGAGGTTGCAGCACTTCTTCATGAGCAGTGCTCAAGAAAACACACTTGAATATTGCACAGGCTTATTACAAAGACTGGCAGATGAGGAGCTAGACCTTGCAGTGCTGGCTGAAGACTAGGACATTTGGGAACCAGTCAATGAGCAGTGGCATAAACCTGCAGGGCTCCTGCCAAAGTCATGGAAACAGAGTATTACAGCAGAAATACTTATTGAGTGGCAGATTTTAATGGAGTTACTTGTTGATTGTGGGGTTGGGCTTAGTGTTAGCAGAGGGTATAGAGACTTTTATAGGTAGCTACAATTGGGAATTGAGGTACAAATGAAGTTTCAACAAAAATAAATCAAATTGTATGCATAAAAAGTAAGAGAAATGGTTGAGTCAGGTAGTAAGGAGTGTGAGAAAGAGGCAATTGCCAATCAATGCACACAAATGCAGGAGGTCATAGAGTGTCTGGGATTACAAAGTGAGAAAATTGGCAGAGAACCAATTAAAAGCCACTTTAGTAATGTTGTGATGAAAAATTTTGACTAAGTTTTTTGTGCTATCTGGGGTGCAATTATTGTTTGACAGTCTTTGCATGGTGTCCTGATGCAATCAAAACCTCCAAGTCATGGGGCTTAGAATTTTTGATGGCCTTTTGATGGGATCATAACAATACTTTTTGTATGGAATCTTAATTTTGTTGTGATACATATTTACCAAAAGGTTCAGTAAACTTATTTATGCTTTTTTGATCAAGTTGATTAATAAGTGCCAAGAGACTGGACTAGTTGAAATCTGTTTAGGTATTAATGGGTGCATTAGATAAATGAAAATTGCATCATTAATCAGCTGATGTCTTGGCAACTGCCAAGTTGTTGGACAGATCTCAGATGACTAGTCACTTGGGAAGGCTTGGTGGATAAGTTGATAATGTAATGGCTACATGAGAGTTGATCATGTGTGACAGCTAAAGATAGATTCTGAGATGAGATAAAATAAGCCATAACTGGGATTTGTTTTGTTTTAGTTAGGGAGAATCAGTTTGGGTACTATATTCACTAATGGAGTGAAGTTGACTAAGTTTTCAACATTGATGCACAACATGCAAGCAATACCTGTGATACAAAGCTAACATTCTGCAGTGAAGTAGATTGGACATAGGTGCAGCACCTGTAAAATCTCACAAAATCTATTGGCTAGTTTGAAAGTTACATGCAATCAAAGTCTCCATAGTAAACCTAAATATAGAGTGCTAATATAAGAATAAATGACTCTTCAGCTTATACCTCCTTAATTACCACTTCAAATGAGCTGTCTTTTGAAATATGTACTGGCTACTGGGTGTTCTGCAAGGTATAATAATCTCTGATGGATTGATATGCGGGGTCTTCAGCTTTTGTCTTTCAAAGCTGGAATTTCTTGAGCTTTCTTTTATGTGCAAAATAGCAAATGGCAAAATATAGGAATGTGTGCAATATTGGTTTTGGGATTTTGTTGTCATAGAATACTGTCCTGTACCACTTATCACCCTAAGCCAGTCCAAGTTTATACAAGATATACTCAAGAAGTACCATATGGAAGATTGTAAACTGGCAGCTTCACCATCTGAGACAAATCTTAGCTTGGTCAAGACCAAACCATATCTAGGGAGCTTGTTGCCATCTGAGAGTCCAGGATTCTGCAATGAACTGAAGGTCAGCAGTCTGAGGTATATTATTACTGGAATATGTCCAGATACCTCAGAATTGGTAGGAGTTGTCAGCCAGCATAATCAGAACTGTGGATCTGATCATATTGAAGTAGTTAAGTGGCTTTTTATATACCCAAAAGAAATTGCTGGTATCTGCTTAAGATACACCTATAGAGACCCAGAGCAGAATCCTGTGGGATACTCTGATGCTGATTGGGGCAAAGCTCAGAAGTCAGAAGATCCACCACAGGATATACATTTTATTACTGTAACGGAGCAATTTCACAGAACTCGAGAAATTACCAGCCAAAGCACTTTCCACTACTGGAGCAGAGTATTTGGCTGCCTGTGAAGTTGCAATGGCAGTAATGTGGTCAAGAAAGCTGTTTAAAGGCTTGGGCTTATTTCAAAATGCACTTATTACTCTATTTCAAGATAACCAAGGATATATAAATTAGGTAGAAATTCAACTCTTTGTGCTAAACTACACATAGATATTAGACACACCAAAATAGATGAAGCAGTAGAGAGTAACTTAGTCAACTTGTCTCACTGTCCTACAGATGAAATGATTGCAGATATATCCATCAAGCCATATGCTAGAGACAATTTTCAATATCTTGGGCCACAATTAGGACTAGTCAGTATGAACATTCAGTTGAGTCTGAGTGTTGTAAGGGTTTATAATTCCACCTAAATATTTACCTAACTTAGTCACTTTGAGCATTTCCTACAAATCTTAAAGAATATTGACCAAGTTCCTTATAGAGATACACTTAGAATACTTTACCAACACATCAGCACATGAAATTTCTCAAAGTTGTCCAAACAGCCTCAAACCTTGTACATATACTCCTGGCATCTTCCTAGGCATAGTTTTCTTGTTGCTATGCCAGGGCCATTTAAATGTATTAATAGTACTCTTACATAAATTAAATCATTGAGTGAAAACCGTATAATGTACTTGATTTCCCAATCATTTCCAATATCTCCAAGCCTCTTACAACACAAGCTACTTGACTTGCCATCCAGTAGCTCATTTTGCCTATTGAGCAAGTAAGTCCCTCATTTTAGTGATTGGACAAGGTGTTAAAGCTAGCATGCAACCCATAAGGTAGCTGCAAGACAAAACAAACAGCTGCATTGGTGTTACAGATGATGTATACAAATGCAGGGTGCTTATATATAAGGGTTCTGTCTCAAGTTTGGGACAACCTTGTTAGTACTTGTATCAAATACTTAGTTAGCATTGGTTTGCAATTGATTGATGCGGATTGCCAAGTAAAGTTTGGGTTGTTGGTATTTTGATAAATTATAGCAATTCATCACTATTGCATCATCTTCTAATTTTTCTTCTCACAGTGACCATAACCAAAGCCTTTGGCAGTGATATACTTTGCACACCTGTACTCCTTCCTTGTTTACAATTGTCTTGCCATTTGCATACTTGTAGTGAGTGTTTTGCATCCTGGCTGATGAGTACAGTGCTGTAGCTTAGCCATAATGACTTGCACTAGGTAATGTTACAAAATCAGCCTAGAGCACTATGTACTGGTGTGTTATTTTACTTGCCAAAGGCTTCTTCAATGGAGGTACTCTCATTTGGCCTTCATCAGTTGGTTCACCAGGGGTAATTTGCTGATGGTGAGATCTTACGGCCTATGCAGGTGTGCCATATGAAACAATTGCATTTATTGGCCAGTTAAGTTTGCTCAAGCAAGTGCAGGCTACATTAAGGTTCACTGAATTGCATGCATGTCCTGCTAAAAGACCCTTGGAGCATCATCAAGTATATTACTTTACTTGGCAGTAAAAATAGCAAAGCACCTTCACAATCCTGTCATAATATTGTGCAGAGGTTCAAGAATTCAAAGCTGCTGGCAATATAATGGCCTCATTGCAGGATCCTGACACCTGATCCTAATTGGATACACTCACTTGGCCAAATTATTTTTCAAAATGCTCTCTTCTGAAACTCTGAGGCTTCTTATTGCTGAGCTATATCTCAAGAGCCTCTTTCCTGTAGCAGCACCTTCAACTTCACCTTCCAGACTCAATAGTTAGATACCTCAACTTCATGCATAGAATGGAAGAAGCTCTGTCTAAGCTCAGGGAGCTTATACCCATAATGGAAAGAGCAACTGGTAAAAAAATCAAGCAAATACACTTGGACAGTGGAGATGATTATACCTTGCATATTTCCATTACCACAAATCAGTTGCCACAGCTCTATATCTTAGAAGTAGGAGTTATAACAGATCACTTTGTATTTCCACTCCATCTGAAGCATGGTATGGATACATATCAAGTGCAGGACATCTAAGAATATCTGGGTGTACAGCATATGCCAAGAAACTGCCCAGAATTCAGTCAAAGTTTATGTCAAAAAGTGTAAAATGCATATTTTTGGGTCACTGCAATGAGAGTAAACCATACAAACTCTACAATATTTAAGCAAAGAAGCTGAGCAAGTGCAGGAATGTATTGTTTGATGAAAACTCAGAATCTTGGTAAAAAATGACAGCAGAATATGACAACAATCTGATCTCAAGTCCACTAATAATCAGGATTTAAGCAGAGCAAAGCATTGAAGCTTTCTCACTCCAAAGAACTTAACAACCATGATTCAGCCAGCATCAGTGCCCTGGAATATTTCATAAGTGAGTGTTTCAGTATTGCAGACCAGGAGATCGAACCAGACCAGAAATAGCCTAAGTTACTGTATTATTGATGGTACAAATGTAGCCTATGTCTGTTCAGTCCATATTGATGAGCTCCAGACTATAAAAGAGGCCATAAATAGCCCTCAGACAGAGTTTTGGAGACCTGCAAAGACTGAGGAGTATCAGGCCCTGATGGAAAATCAAACTTGGTACTTACTCAAATTACCAATCAGCTAAAAATCAATTGGATGCAGAAGAGTCTTCAAGACAGGTACTGAACTGATGATACAATGGATAGATACAAAGCAAGACTTGTGGCCAAAGGATACTTTCAAGCAAAAGTACTTTACTGTACTGAGATTGTTGCACCAACAGCCAAGCTTAATTTTATCATATTAATATTGACTATTGTAACCAAAAATAGATTTTTATCCATCAAATGGATATAAAAACTGCCTTTTTGAATGGGGAGTCTAATGCAGTTGTGTACATGGACCAGCCTGATGGGTCTACTGACCAAGATAACCCCCATTTGGTGTGCAGGCTTAAAAAACTCTAAATGGTCTCAAACAGTAAATAAGTGCCAGGATTTGCAAGATATATTCTTATTTGGAATCATTGAGGTTCTGAAGGAGTACTTAATGTAGTATCTGCTATAATCCAGATTGATCAATTCCAGTTCTATTAGCTCTATATGTGAATGATCTTATTATAGCCACTAATAACCTGGAAACATTAGAAGAGACTAAATCCAGCCTATCTAAGGAGTTCAAGATGTCTGATCTGGGAAAACTCTGTTACTACTCAGGGATAAAGTCCTCCATAGACAGAAGTACCC